>MU119228.1:220140-263226 GCA_014904845.1 Acephala macrosclerotiorum
ATATGGGAGTGCGCTAGCTGCTGCTGCGTATGGGGGAGAGAGAGAGGTAGTCGAGTATCTCGTGATAGAGGGAAAAGCGGACGCTAATATGCAATTGCAATGCGGAGAATATAGGAGTGCGCTAGCTGCTGCTACGGGGATGGGGAGGAAAGAGGTAACTGAGTATCTCGTAAAAAAAGGGGGAGCAAAAGTTAATATGCAATTGCAATATGGGAGGTATAAGAATGCGCTGGCTGCTATCGCTGATAGGGAGGAATATAACGACATAATTGAGTTTCTTGAAAAGGAGGGACTAGCAGAGGTAGAAAGGCAGCTGGAGTCTGGTATACAGGATTGAAAGCGATCCTCTGTACATATTCCTATCTCGTTGTCCCTTGAGGACATTCTGGGAAATTGATATTTCCGAAATCATACAGAACTCACTCATCAACCCAGCCCCAGGCTTCCTTGAGCTGTTTCTGCACCGCAGCCGTGGGGCGCGCATGATCACGTTCCGTTCGAACGAGGATGTCGAGGAGTGCCTCTTGGTCGAAGCGGTCTTCGAATCGGTCGCCACCTGGCTATACGTCAGTCTCGGAAGACTTCAAATTGAATGAACGGAGCCGAAGAGGGAGGGGAAGTTTGAAGATGACTAACAAATTGCAATTCCCATCGACGCGGTGAACATCCCAGGCGGAGTCCAACGATTATACAATCCGATGCCACAGAGCTGGCGGAGAGTTGGCTTTATTTGCGCCTCCATATTCCGCACCGCAACATTCCTACTCCCTCCGATTCTGGGAATCTTCGGATCGAAGATACAAAGTAGTATCTGCGCTAGCTTATGATGCTGAACTCCAATAACTGTTTTTATCAGCCTTCATCTTTCAATTCGATAGGACACAACTCACTATGACAAGCATGACTATGCCAAATTTCCGGAAATGCCTCCCTCCCCTCCTCTCTACCCTCACCAATCCCCTCCTTTCTCCCCTCCCTATAAAATATCGGCGTGAAACTACTCGGTTTCTCATCCTCCCACCTCTCACAACCATTCCTCAGCTCTTCCCACCTGCCTAATCCCACACCTTCAACCCCAAAACAACAGTTCAATACATCAGCACAAAGTACCACTGCTCTATTCGCCCAGCTGAAGTCGCTCGTTGGAGAGGTGGAACGATCTACGACGCAGTGTTCGAGGTTTATTTGGACGGAGCGGTGGAGGATGGTTGCCATATATATTTCTTGGCGGAGACCGACCCAGAAGGAAGCTGTTGCTAGTGAATTTTGGGACGAGGAGTTGGAGAGAGGAGGGTGAGAGGAGGGCGGGCTGGGGTGTAAGGGGGATGGTTGAGTCGAAGGGCGGAAGAGGGAGTTGACGAATATTTGGATACCGAGCATGTGTGATTGAAGATCTGTTTCTAACACTGTGTTTATTCTTTCGTCAGCATCACTCCCTCGAAATCTAGAATCAAGAACTTGAAATGGGTTCAGCTCACAATCAATCTCCTCAAGCACCCTCAAAACAATCGTCGCAGCAAAAAGCGTCTCATCCGTCACCGTAGCAGCACTATTCAACATCGGGATGAGGTACTTCAAGCACTCCTGATGATACCTATTACTCGCAAACGAATCATAATCTCCTGTAAGATTCAAATGTCGAGCCGAGAGTGCGAAGATGGCGTTGAGGAGAATTGGACATGTTCCTGCTCGCAGAGGAACTTCGACTTGGAAGTGTTGTGCTGGGTCGCAGAGGTCAAGCCATATGGCGAGATTTTGGACGAAGTGTCGGAGAAGTCGGGCTTCTTGGGGGTCGGTAAGAGGCCAGACTGGTTTGTCGAGATAAATGGAGGGGAGGGATATTGACGAGACGGGATCTCGAAAGGTATTGTGGTCTTCGTGGTAGGTGTGAGTGGATGTGTCGTGGTTGAGAATAGCTCGCGGCGTGGATGGTACGGGAGAAGGAAGTTGCGTGAAGTCGTGGTGTGGTAGACCTGGTATTCTGGGAAGTGATACTTGGTGATGAGGTTCGAATGTGGAAGTACTTGGCTGTTCCCAGGAAAGTGTTGCGAGAGGAGGAAGGGAAGCGGTGCCTGATCTCAGACTTTGATGATCGTCAAAAGGCGAGTGAGAGGCTTCGTCTTGTGTGAATTGGCTCGTAGACGTTTGGGTGTACTCTGGTGGGGCCTCTTCAGAAGGTTCGCCATTTTCTGACTCGGACTCGTAATCATTGTTGTTGAGCGACGGAGTCTCATCGACAAAGGTTACTATAGACAAATCATTGTCAATAAACTTTACTTCACGAGGTGATGTGCACCCAAAAACGAAAGTGAAAGTTGGTCCTCTTAAGCACATTGTGAACTGGGTGTCTGAAACAACATTTGACGGAAAATATATCCAAGGCACCACTACAAAGCGTATCCAGGTAAGAACGAGAGCAAGATCAGCTTACAATCCCTCGGAGGACTTAACCACTTCTGGCCTCCCGTAAATGAACCTCTGAAAGTTAGACATAGCTGCAATGAGGGACTTGGGTTAATACGTTTGTATGGACGAAACCCGGGGCCTCTTTTACACTGCAGCCTCAGCTCCTGGCAACGGCCACACTTTGGCGTGGCTTGGTCACCTATCTATGATCAATATTAAACTAAGTGAGGTAGTATTATTTTATCAATTCCTTTTCAAAGGCATACATTTGAGATGCGCTATCCTGCAAGGCTCACTACACGAAATTGAGGGGTTAGTGGGGTACATCCGACAGGAAAACGTATAACTCACCAAACCGCCTTAGCCCTCGCCGTCATGGCCCACTCACAGGAAGGCAATTACACAGAACTCGTATGATAGCATCGACTCAAAATAGCGCAAACGACAGAAGATGGGATGTTTCCCTCGATGTCTCCTCAGATAAAAAACAGGATTAGGAATATGTTTCCGAGATATTGCGGGGAAATACTTCGCGGAAATAAGCCCGCTGTGGAAAAAATGTGTCTTAAGAGGAAAATTTCGGCGGGTCAGAAGCCACAGTTGGAAACTAGTGTGCTGTCGACGGTGCCAAGGATGCCGTCAAACGCCGGAGATATTCTCCTCGTCGAGCTGCTTAGCTTCTGACGTGGAAGGAAGATATAATATATAATGAGATCTGCAAGTCTACATAGGGAGGTGTGCGGGAAGATCTCGAAAGGAGAGGGGCGATTGCGCTGCTATCGTGAAAATTGCAGTCAACTCTTAGAGTTTCGTCGGATGGTGGGGAAAGCGGGGTAAATTCTCATCCACCTGAGCAATCCCAACCACTTGACTGGCTCGGCCTTCCTCGTTCGCGAGCGATCCAAAAGAGAGTTCAACCCCATCAAAATGATGCTGACGATGTAGAAGGTGTGGTGTGGAAGCAGGACAGAACCGATGTTCCCTGAATTTGCAGGCTCTTCGAACGCGACCGTGAAACGCGACGCGAGAAGTGGGGCTGACTTCAACGATCAAGACGACCTCCAATCTCATCAAATCTCATTACAACAACCTGCGAATATATTTTCTTCGCTTGTTGACAATAAGAAAGTGGTTTTCCGTTTGCTCCATTGATCAGAGGAAACCCTTCAGTGTCAGTGACATAGCCTGAAGCTTTGGTTCGCATTTCATTCAGCATGCGTTGGCTCTGCGTTTATACTTTTTGGAAATGCTTCTCAAATCCAAGAGAAAGCGGTCTAGGGACAAGTTTTCCTAGATTTGAGTTCAATCTTTTTCATTTCAACAATTCCGAGCTAATTTGCAACATCTTCAGGAGGTTTCCAAGTTCTTTTGAGCCGACACGTGCGCGACACGTGATATTCAGAAATCCACGTCTTTCGATGGCTGCTTTTCGCACACTGCCGAGTGTAATCTTTTATCTTGCGTACCTCTTCAAAGTCCAAAATTTAGAGGGCTCTGCGACATTGAAGTTTGATTGTGGCACGAAGGAAAGCGCGATATATCAAATCTTGGAACCGAGTAGTGCTCTACCAAGATCGTGAAAAGCAATGACTTAGGGACCCGAGGATGGCAGCATTGCTCATGATACGTGTTCAAAATTCGCAGCCGTTCTTTCAATTTTGATGTCCAGCAGATGTCATCATTTTCCCAGGCTCAGCATGTGGATGGCAGGTTCATTCTGACCTACCAAGGCCAAGCAGACCGAAATTTGATCCGACTCTTCGAGTCTGCCTAGAAGTGCTTGAAAGCTCCGTGAATTGAGATTCACTTGATGCATTGCATTTTTCTGTTAATTTTTCCTATCGTCCAATATCTAAATGTATCCTGAATTTTTGAGCCCTGAAGGCCTTCCCGAGACCATGAGTTGCTCTTGCCTCTCTTCGGGGCACTATGAAGGGTAGTCAGATTGAGCCTTCCCAAATCAAGGCAAGCTGTGCACAAAGGCTGCGGGAGCCTACTCTGACATGAAGGCGATCGCAGCCCAGTCTCCGAGGGAGCTATTTCGACTTTGTGCTACCAAAGTTATTCGTCTTCCCGCGTTCAGATGCCTGGTACGCTAATCTTTCCACACAATAAATTATTATATATTTCAGACCAAACCTATCCACCATCCATATTCTCCAACTCTTCGATACTCACAAAGACTTCTACTTATCCATTTATTATTTCAAGTCGAGGATCGTCCACAGGCCGTCAAAATGAAGTTCTTCGCAGTGCTCTTCGTCTTCATCGCCCTTCCCTTCTCCCTCGCCGCTCCTAAGGGAGGCAAGCCGCCCTCTCCCGACAGAGCCAATTACAAAGTCATCTCGAACATTGATTTCAAAAATATCGGGGCCGAGAGAGTGCCATCGAGTAAAGATTTCAAGATGGCCGTCGGGCAGGATGGCACAACACAATACACAGGAGAAAATCCCACCAACCTCCGAGTCGACCGGGAGAAACTTCTCCATATCATACCGCACAAGCCTTTCGAAGGATACGACGAGAGCTGGACTAGCGGCAAGATCGAGACGCTCAAAGACCAGTTCGATGTCAAGGCTGGAAAGAAACTGCTTTGGGAAACAAAAGTCAAGATCGGTGACGCGCAGTCGAAGAATCATCAAGGCGTGGAACAGAGAATTTACCTTCTCGGCACCGATTACCGAGCAGATTCGAGTCCTTATCCTCGCATGGGCGAACTGGAGATCTTGCACCTCCGCAATGGTAACGAGTCTTTCGTTCCCACTCTTCATTGTGGTGAGGAAATTGGCGGTCCTTGTAATGAGCCTGATGGCTATCAGCCAGAAGGAGAACCGGCGACATTCCCTCTAGGTGATTGGGTAAGAGTCGGTCTGGAGATTGATCGAAGTATGTGCAGTAAGGCTGAGTCGACTTCGTGCTGGGAGCTGGAGATCATCAATTGGTATTTGAATAGCAAGATCTATCGAACCCTTACTGGCAGGGAATTCGGTAACCAGGCGGCCTGGAAAAGACTGGCGCATTCGAAGAAGTTTTTGACGTTTGCTGTTACTGTTAGTGGTGAGAAAAGTGGTGTCCCAGCCAACAAAGAAACGTTGGATGGAGACGTTGTTGGGATGGAGGTCGATTGGATTCGCATTTACGAGTCGAAGTAGACAGTCTTCCATGAAGTCTCTCCGACCCCTACTTGAGCGGTCTTTTTAGACAGCACTTTGAAGTTTATTGAACTTTCTTTTAGATTGCCGTCTCTGTTTTTTTGCTCTGGGGGAACTTTGTTTGATTGCATTTGGGGGAGCTGGAGTCTGCAGTGGAGAGGAAGCCAGAGGTTTTCATTCTATCTTATCATCTCGTCGGAGACTTCTTTTCCCCCAACACACATTTGCTTTGTATTTGTAAATAGCTCAATAAATCAAATTATAATCATTTTGGAAAATTTACACGCTATCACCGCGACTCTCTGCGACAATGGTTCTCGGATTTCCTATTGTTTCCAAGGAAGAGGATATATGTGAATTCATTCGCCAGTGTCCACGTGGACTGTGTCTCCTTCTAGGATGAACTCCAAGCCGTCGCCATTCCAAACGAAGATTTTCAACTCCCAGACACCAGATCGCCGTCGCCGGGCTTATGACAACTCTATAGTCCCGAAGGTTCTCAAACTCACCGTTGCCATACATGTATCACGTGATCCTACAATAAGCTCTTGCTGGTCTCTCGTCGTCTCTGAGCTCGTCAACGCCCTATTCTCTCATCCAATGCACCACCTTCCGGAGGTCTTCATAGTATCTACTAGTTCCCTGCCCACCTTAACCTCTCGCCTCCTCCGCTCTCATTCCATCACCACCAGCAAGCCATCTCTGGACGCCCAAAACACTCCCCACCACACCCCTCAAAACATCCCATCCATCCCCTCCCCCCTCATCAGCCCCACCTCCACCCACAATCCCAATATTAATCGCAGTAGCAGCCAACATACCTTTCAAAAACCTCCCCTCCCCCCTCCCCCTCGCCCCCGGATTAACAACCAACAGGACAAAGAAAAAAAGTCCAGGACTGCGTTTCCAGACTGGGAGAGGGACGCTCCACATATTTTGCCATAATTTCATCAGCAATTGTGGGGTGAGGGATTGTGAGAGTGGCTGTCGGGACATAAGGGAGGTGAGGAGGATTAGTGTTATTGTTAGGATGGTTTGGTGGATTGATTGTTGGTGGGGTTGCGAAGGGTTGGGAGGTAGTGGTGGACTGGGGGAGGAGAGGCGTGCGTAGATCCATTGTGCTGTTGTGAGGAATTTTTGGTGTTCTTGAGATGAAGAGGGGGGGTCTGAGTGGGGTGGGGTTTGGGAGAGATGGTGTATAGAAGCTGTGAGCCAGCGGGCGTCGTCTAGTATTTGGGCTGTTTCGGGAGCGATGTTATAGATGTGGGAGTTGTCGATGAATCGGTGCGGGGAGAGGAGGAATGGGCAGTCGAGATGTAGTGGGTACGATGTGAGGGGTTGGAGTGGGTGTGAAAATTCGTCGGCGTGGAGGAACAGAGGACATTCGAGGGTGAGTGCTACTTGGAAATCGGTTCTGAGAAGCATCTTTCGAAGTAGAGGGAAGGTGATGTTATGTATCCCACCGCGAGTTCTGACCATCTCTCGAAGGCCTCGCATGTGTGCTAAAGTGCTCTTTTCATCTGAGTATACCAACTGTTCTCTCATCAGCTTCCTCCAATCAAAGCAACATTCCTGGTACTGACCTCATTGTACGCAAGCGACATGACAGCAGCAATGGACTCTTCATTCACGCCTTTACTAGAAGTGACGATGTGAGTATTGATGAGATTGATGAGCCTTCCTTTCGCTGCCATTGCATCGACAGAGTTCTCGACCTGGACTTGACGAGATGCGGCTTGGAAGTAAGATGTTGTGAGCAGGGTGATGTATATTGCGATTGGTGACTGGGTCATGAAAGGAAGCCATTGGTTCATGAATGTCGCAGGGGGATTGTTACCGTCTATCGAGCACATGAAGGGAGCCAATCTCTGGATGACTGTACCGAATCAGTACATCGAATGAAGGAGGGGTGGGTAAGCTTACAAAAATGAAACAGCTCTGCATTCCTCCTCGAAGATTCAACGGGAAGTGAAGCTAGTGGCTCGATGGCAACCCCACCAGAGGGTATTTCTGAGTATCCATATTCCGGATCAAAGAGCTCCGGGTAGGTGAAGTAGTGACCAATGCGAAAAGCAGGGGATATATCCCACACATATGGGGTATGGACGGCAAAATCCGATGGCTTGGGATCTTTTCCTAGTTCTCGGTACCCTTCATGCCGGCTCGCACTCGATGGCGTTCTTGTCGGCAGCGGTAAGGACGGATGTCGTGCTACATATAACGGCGTCGTGCCGCAAATCTCTCTCTCCTCATAAATTGGTACAAGGGTTTTTGAACTCCCCGCCTCCGACTCTTCTCTCTTTGGTCCCGGAACCTCAAGCTCAATCACGGCCTCCTTAAATTTCGTCGCTTTTCTATCATCTCATCAGTATTACCGCCTTGGCTGTCCTGAATAGGAATATTATACTTCAAGACCTCGTAAACACATGGTACAGGTGGATAACGGCGCTGGCAATTATTACAAAGAATTGCTCGATTACACTTCCCTGATAATCAGCCATCCCTTATCCCCACCAATCAACACCAAAGAATGCCATACCTTCTGTTTCCGTCTCCTACACTCGGTACAAGAAGTTGAGGCTCTCTGTCTCTGCCTCATTTCCTTTTTCTGTGGTTTCTGCGTCTCCGCATGTGAGGCGTCGGGGTTAACCATCCCGTCCTCGTGCCACGGTGCCTCTGCCTCAGATCTTCCACAAAGAATACTCAAATAGGCACTCCGTACGTCAACGACTGACCCGTGGGTAGGTGAGAGTCATGCAGGGCCTCTTTTCTGGCCCACCGGTACGTGGTTTGTCTGGGTTATATGGCTGGGAGTGTGACGAGGAGCTGAAATGCTGCAAGGTTTCGGGGTCTGGCTGAAGGGGGTTTAGTGCGGGGTAGCAGTCGACGAAACAAAGTTGGCTATTTTGGGAGTAAAAAAGATTTTAAGGGGCTTCTAAAACCATCTTCACTTCCTCAAAATGCATATCGCATGAGAGAGAAAGCACCACCATGACTTTTCAACGTCGTCGGAAAGTTCGCCAGGATTTCTGAAGCTTTATTAAGTCCATGAAGCAGCGACCGGTCGGGAGGAGAAAGTCTCAGGAGCTGAAACATTCCAGCTAGACCTTGGTGGCGAAGTTGCTGGAAGTCTCCATAGAAGTATACCACACCTTCAAGTTCGTATTTCCTCATTTCAATGTTTGTTTGGGTTTCGATTCATCGCACGTCAGATAGCATCTTCAATCCAGTACACATACTGTGAAGCTTTCTATTTCACAATTCAAATTTATCAACTCAACCCAGTACTCAAGAAGATTTTCTCCAGTATTAACACCACCATTTAAGCCAATCGAAGATCCTAACAAGAAATCCTTCCCCAATAATAGTAGTCACATGACCCGACCCACCATCATCCCAACCTGGGCAGACGTTCAAGAAAAGCCTTTGCGCTGCTTCATTATTGATTTCGTGGGTTGAACACTTCCTTTCCTCCAAATTGGGATGAAGCAGACCATTTTCAATAATGGCGTATGGAAGCGTATTTTTTTCTTTTTTGGCCACCCAACGATGCCGAAATACCACAAAACGATCCCCAAAAGTCAGAGTGTGGGAGTGACCGAACGCCACTGGGAGTGAAATACGGAGAAGGCTCCCAATGTCAATTTTGAGAGGATGGGCCGAGCCGAATGCGCCTCTGAGTGATGGCCGAAATGGACCCCATGCAGGTGGGCAACAGTCTCCTAATTGGCTCGTAAGTGTCTCACCATACATACCTACTGGTATCATTCATGCACCTCATCGACCAACTGGAGAGCAATATTAGATCCTCAACGCCACCATGTCTCCCTTTCCGGGTCAGGTGTAGCCTTCTGCGCGATTGCAATAAAGCCATACCTCGATCATCGGATATCACAATCAGGATGACTTCCATATATCTCGGCTTGCGAATCTATGACCTTAGTTACGAAACCTCCAAGCTACGAAAGTTAGACCAACCCAAAACGAAGATCCAGAATATGGGAGAGGAACCAGCTGTAATCTTCAACCCAGGGACGAAGGAATACAGTCTGCTGTGCGGGGAGCTCAAACCACCACCAGAGAGAGTCCAACGAGGTAACGCCCACCAGCCTCCTCCACCGCGCAAACGATGGCAATCAGCGATCAAAGACGTTGTCAGAAATTTAGTTAACGATCACAACTTTCAATACTCGAAGATCCAGAAAGGCGAGTTTCGCATACTGTGCATCCACCCTGGATCTCCAAAGCAGGAATTGAAGGCGTCGTTGTTTAAACGCAAGTTGAAAGATTCTTTCGGTGGCTACGAAGCTTTGTCATACTGTTGGGGTAGTCCCAATGAGAGGAACACTGAGCAAATTTTCATCAGAGACCTCAACGCAACACTCCCAAACTTCAAGAAAGAAACGAAGCCACCACCCTTGATGACCCAGGTTCGCATGGCAGCCAAAGTTACGTCCTGGGTCCCGTTTCCGATACGACGAAACCTCTACCAGGCTCTGGTGAAACTGAGGAGCAGAGAAAACGAAGTCAACATTTGGGTTGATGCAATTTGCATAGACCAAAGCGAACGTGGGAAGGGGGAAAAGGAGGAGCAGCTTGCTCAAATGGCCGAGATATACAACTCTGCGTCCAATGTGTGTATCTGGCTAGGGGATACATACGAAGGTTCAAAGGATGGGATTAGACTGGTGAACGAGATTATGAATCTCAAGACCTTCGATGCTCTTGTGAATACTCCAGATGCCAAGGATCGTTGGTCGCACCTGATCCAAATCATGAAGGCCCCATGGTTTAGCCGTCGCTGGATCATCCAAGAGGTTGCGCTTGCGAGGAACGCATCAATCCATTGCGCTGATGAAGTTCTTCACTGGGATGACTTTGCCGATGCCGTCTCGTTGTTGACTGAGAAGATCGAAATCCTAAGGGACAAGTTTAGAGACGAGATCTTTGAAGACGTCGAGGCGACCAGCGCATGTGTCCTTGTCCATACCCTTACCAATGTTTGCCGCAAGTCGGACACTGGTAGAATATTAGGAAAAATATCAGATCTGGAGACTCTAGTTTCGACTTTACTTGGATTCCAGGCGTCATTTCCACGCGATACTATCTACTCGATTCTGTCACTTGCTCGAGATATACCGCGGGCAGGTGAGCCTTGGGAGAAGTTACACGAAGATCAGCTCGTTAAGAATCGCCGAAACGCCGAACTTCTAAATGGGAAGCAGTCAGGATCCAGTGCGCACCGGGCAGGGCCTAGGAGAATCGGCTTAACAGCGAATTACAAGAGCAGTACCAGGGACCTTTTCATTGCTTTTGTCACGCGTTGCATCCAGCGTTCGGAGAGCCTTGATATAATCTGCCGTCATTGGGCGCCACCAATAACAGACAAAGTCTACGGCCAGGTAGTACAGATGCCATCTTGGATCTCGGCGATGTCTGGAGCAGAGTATGGCCTCCTTGGTACCTCAAAAGGACGCCAGAATGGAGAGAACTTTGTGGCCTACTCACCACACGATCGGCGGCAACGATACCAGGCCTCAGGCTCTTTCAAGGCTGAAATTCGCATGGTAAATGATCCCTCTCTCGATCCTCCAGAGATCCCCAGACCTATCCATATCACGGATGGGCCATTTAGTCAATCTCCCTTGCCGTCACCAACCGTTGAGAGTCCGGCAAGGGAGCTGCACACGATTCCAGAGGAGCCTGAGAATATGTCTGAATTACCTTCAGTTGACAACCCACCTAACCTAACTTACACCGTCGGTGGTCCGATGGCAGAAGCCAGTGACTCCACGGACCAGCTTGGCAGTATCCCAAATGGTGCTCCAACAGTAACGCCTTTGATTCAAGTTACTCCCGGTACTCCCCGGTCTCAGTCTATTACTTCAAATAATGATCCAGGACCAGACGCTCCAGCCTCTGAAGGTGCGCGCCCAGTAATCAAACATCTACCAAAGCCTGCGAGGAGAAGCACCAAGGTGCCAGATGTTGAGCAGGAACATGAGCTTAGCGGCATCCTGGCAGTCAGAGGCTTTGTGGTTGGGACAATAACTGAACGTTCTGAGATCATGAGAGGCGGAATCATTCCAGGAGACTGGATTTCAAGGATGGGCTGGAACAAGGAGCAGTATGACAACCGCGTCCCCGATATGCTTTGGCGACTGCTTGTAGCAGACAGAACGCATCGAGGTGGTAAGCCACCACAATGGTACAAGAGGTCTTGTCTCCATGGCCTTGTCGATCCTAGGGTGGCAGATGCCGAAGGAAACCTGCATTCTGTGACCGAGGTGGATCGGCATATTTCAGAGATGACGACCAAGTATTTCAAACGGGTTGAGAGGGTCGTGTGGAACCGTCGACTCCTCCAAGCCGACATACATCCGGATTTTGACAAACTTTTGTTGGGTCTTGATGGACCATTGTTGGGTCTTACGCCGAAAGAAACCAAAGTCGACGACATCATATGCATTCTATTGGGCTGCACTGTCCCAGTGATTTTGAGGGCGGTGAAAGGTGGACGTGTTGCTGAACTCTATCAGCTCATCGGAGAAGCTTATGTTCATGGAATAATGGATGGAGAGGCAGTTGAGTCTGAGAAGTCGGTAGAAGGTTTGTTTAGGGAGTTTAAGTTGTCTTGATATTTCTCTGTGGTTTTGATTCTGCTACAAGGTAATCCATGTTTTAGCCCTCGCAAATTTCCACCCATCAAGTGAAAAACAATACAGAAAGAATCATCTCATTCTCAATACTAGCCAGTATTTGCACACCCGCAGGCCTTATCATCGGGGAGCGCTTCGACATCTATAGCATCCCATCCCTCAAGCTCGAATTCGGAAGCGTCAGCATCAAAGTCTTCCAAGCCTTCCACCAGAATATCCTCTCTTTTGTCCTTCTTATCTTTGGTCCCGTGCAGACTTAGCAAGGCACCTTTGTTGAAATCCTTGTGGCTAACATCGCCCGCAGGCGAGACCTTGACTTGGCGAAGACGAAAAGCGAAAACGAACGGATCACCTCCTTCCTGACTTTGGACCACTTTCAAGTCTCTTTGAGCTCCCAAATCAGGACCGACGTTAATGGGAACTCCTAGTGGCGTGAAGTCGAAGCCGATATGAAGACCCAACT
Source organism: Acephala macrosclerotiorum (assembly GCA_014904845.1). Taxonomy (NCBI): domain Eukaryota; kingdom Fungi; phylum Ascomycota; class Leotiomycetes; order Helotiales; family Mollisiaceae; genus Acephala; species Acephala macrosclerotiorum. The sequence goes on from MU119228.1 coordinate 232,821, forward strand.
CCCTACTCCGAGCATACGAGACCGTCGAAGATGCCCCATACGCAACTTTGACACCAACCACCATATACAGCTTTGTCCGACCCAACCAAGTTTTGTTTTCGTAAATGAAATCTTGCACATCATTGTCTTCCAAGCTCTGCTTCACATATGCGGTTGAGGGAGTGAACCATATCGTCTGCAGGTTGTCGAAAGTCCACTCCTCGCTGTCATTGTTGCTCCCCTTTGCCTCGACATTGCCATTGCCACCGATGCCAAGGAATTGGAGAAAGTCCGCAAAGATGCCTCCGTGACCTTGTCTATTGTTCTCGAGCGTCACAGCGCCGTTGAGGGAGTTACGTAGGTAGACTGGCTGTGCGTAAGACGCTGGAGAGACCGGGTAGTCATTGATGGGCTCGCTGACCAAACGAGGCTGTGATATAATGCTACCGAGTGTGATCGGTCCATCTGGTGTGGCTTCTAGTGTGGGAGTCAAATAGTAGAACTTTGGCCGAAGCGGAGCCATTTTGCGAGGGAGGAGTTAGAGTGTTGAGAAAAGTTCTTCGGTACCTCTTGACGATATCAGCCGCCTTGACCTTCAATCATCTTCATCGACCGTTAGAGTGTCTGCGGACTCAAGCTGAAATCTCCAGTTTCTGGCTTATGCACTTCGCCAAATGGGGCCACTATCAAGGAGTACGGGAAAGCAGATCAATTCGTGGGGAAAAGCCGCAAAAAGTCATTTCCTCAATCTTGCAAAAGAAAACCTAAGAGTTTCCAAATCTAGGACCTCCAGTCGTCTCTTACGTCTACAATGCAGCCACAGTGCACAAATCGTGCAGGTGGAGGCGTTTTTGGGCCAATAGTTTAACAGAACCAGCGGGAAGACCATGGAATAAGATGCTTACTAGTACTCATATGTTATAACAATATGTCTACCAATGGATTAAGCATTGCATGGCGTACTTCCCGCTTTCACGACACAGAGCCTCACTGGGGTTAGCGATCGGCGATAGAGGCAAGCTGGCTGGCAGCGTATGATACACGCCACAGCGCCATGATGTTGTTGGAGGCGCAGTTGTAGCTTGGAGAGCCAACAGATCTTGGACATAACCAAGTTGCCGCAGTCGGGCGTCAGGTGTCTCACTAAATCGGTCGATGCTGTTGTGTGGTATCCGTGGCCCTCCTCTGCGTGTGGCCACATTGTCTTGGATGTTGACATCTGATTTTATCTGTCGCCAAGATGCGATAAAAGGGTTTTGCGGAGCGTCACTTAGGTGATAAGAAACCTTTTTATCTCGGTACAGGATTGAACGAAGTGTGCCTCAGATAGAGCTTCTAAGCTAGGTATACCTCTCTGAATAAGTGTAGCTCAGCGCAATCAACCCCAAGCCTTAGGGAGTTCGTTGATACAACAGCTCTGCGTAGCCTGCACCGTTTTCGCAAGTTGGCATGGATCAATTTGGTGCGCCACTAGAAGAAGCTCTGGATAAGATAGCCCATGGTTGGATTGACCAAGGAATCGACTTATGGGAAACGACCTTCGAAGAAGTTGAGCCCTATCTTAGCAAGACAGAAGGTCTCCTAATCAGAGAAGAATATGCCCAAACTCTTCAAGCAATGGGAGTGGTTGATAGAGCCAAAGAAGTAGACGCGAAGATTGAGGAAGTTCTCGAGAGAGATGAGGTGGAGGGCGAGGTCACCTTGCACGATCGAGACAAGTTGCTTGAAAATATTGCGCGTCGGTGGAACCTTCAAACCACGCCTGATGACTACCACGAAGACAGCGATGATAGCATCTCACCTCCAAGATCAGAAAGCAGAGAAGCAAACCCAAGAGCGAGCCCATTGGAAACCCCTGCTGCTCCTCCAGTTGTGCAACGACCACTACGACGGGCTCAATCACTGATTATACCCAACAGAACTACAACATCAACGGAGGAATCGGTAAAAGAAATGAACCAATCTGTTGCTGTGGAACAAAGTGTTGTTGGCGACGTTTTATTTTCTAGTTGCCGGAGTTTCAGAAGGCCGCGACTTCAAGCTCTCGACTTGAGAACAGAGTAGGTGACCTTCCTGAAATTCGACGGTGAACTCTTGAGCACCCATACTAATATAAAGTTTACAGCAAGGGCAAAGCACAGTGGTGGTATTCCCAGCTTGAAGAGACGACGCACAACTTCATGTACGGTGAGGGGTCGAAGTTCTTCGGGAAGAAGGCGGATGGTAGGTCATATGTGCCCGTGAGAATTGCCGTGCTCGATAATGGCATCGCTCACACGAAAAAAGAAGATAAAAAGGCGATGAAGAAATACTGGGGCCGCGTACGGGGATATGCCAGTTTTCTCCATGGAGAAAAACCTTCAGATGCGTTGATTGATGAAACCGGCCATGGTACGGCAGTTTCTTTTCAACTTCTCAAGACTTGCCCGACAGCAGAGATATATATCTGTCGCGTGGTCAAAAGTACTGAAGAAGAGTTGATTGTCGACAAAGATGCAGTAGAAAGAGCGATCTATGAGATGATTGACGAAGAGAAGTGGAAGGTCGATATCATCAACATGTCATTTGGCTGGGACTACAACGATCACCCTGGAGTCAAGAAAGCAATAGCTACTGCAAGAGCTCAAGATGTGCTCTTGTTTGCATCAACGTCAAACTTTGGAGTCACGACTCTGAATGACATGCTATATCCTGCTTTGGCTGACGAAGTTATTTCTGTGGACGCCGCAGACGGGATGGGAGAACCAGCGACGTTCAATCCATCGTCGATCATGCCGGGGAAAGAAAGATTCAGTGCCCCTGGTATTGGGCTTTCCAGTCCAGTACACGAGGATGAACAATTTGATGGGACTTCATTTGCAAGTCCCATTGCGGCAGGTGTTGCAGCCTTGATTCTCGAATTTGCTCGCCAAACCCCGCTAGCAGGCAGTCCGAGTGTCTCGGCTTGTTTGCATGCGCGCGATGGAATAGCTCTTATTTTGAGGGCAATGAAAAAACAGAAAGGAGTAGACCCGTTCCAGTTTCTGTGTCCTTGGCAGCTTTTGGGAGACGCATGGGGGTTATATGGAGGTGATGGACAGGCATTCAGTCGGAGATCCTTTGTTGCGCAGGATATTGTGCAACGACTCCGGACGAAATTTGGCAAAAAGATTGGAGATGAGGTATTTCCAATAGTATGATCCTGAATAGCACACTACTCACAAGTTTTCTCTTTCGCTAGAAGTTTGAGTGAGCCCTCATACATCCGTCTGTTATTCTTCAGCTAGTAGGATTATGAGCTAGCTGATATAGCTAATAGATCAGCACGACACTGTGCCAAAAGCGCACTTAATTCTTAACCGAAGGTAAGAATCAATTAACCCTACTTATAAGTATGAAGAAAGCTGGCAGGCGCTGCACCTAAGTGGAGCCCCGCCAACTGAGGATAGTCATTCGCGTGACCGCGAATAACACGTCGGCGTTGATTCATCAAAGGCATGAGCGTTCGCATGTCTTCGCACTGAGACCAGTAACCAAGAAGCCGCTGTCTGCACTCGAAAAAAGAAAGCACATCAAGCCACTCCGAGGTCTCGATCCAGTCTACAGCCTTGGCGTTGATATCTGAGCTAGTAGTGTAGGGTAGCCTTCTACAGGATATTCTAACGGAGATGACCATCCAACTTGAGAAATTTTCAAGTGTGAATGGTTTCGAATTGGTAGACTCGCTTTCGAAGAACTCAATGTTCGAATTGCTGAGAGCGGGAAGGCGGAAGGTGGAAGGCAGGGTGGAACTCCCTCCCCACTGAGGAGCGACCCGGGCCTGCCACCAGTGCGATGTGCAACAAAACTTTTGAATGTCGGAGGCATCGAAGGACATTGGAGAGAACTGACAGTGGTTTCCTCTGTATTGGGCTGGTACTTGCCCAAAAGTCCTCATCCAGAGCGGGGTATCAACGTGACGACGAATGAACAGAACCCAAATTCCATCCTTACTCACCATCACTCCCTCACAGTCTCGAATTTCCCGCAAAAAATTGAAGAAAAGAAAAATGGGTATATATTTCTGCTTGATCGTCTCTTATTCATTTCATCTCATCACCCTCCCAACCCGCATCAAGGTAAGGAAAATACTCATTATCAGTCGGACTCGCAAACCCACCCATCCCATAAATCGGGCTCGGAATCGGCAACGGCACCTGCTGCGGATGAGCATAGAAGCCACTATAGATAAATCAGTATGAGATTTAGACTATAGTTTGGGAGTAGAGGAGCCGAGGAGCCAAGTTCGCATTACTCGCGAGAGCTCGGCTCTGAATATCTCCTCAATTGAAGGGCAGAATTTCACGTACTCTAGTGGTGGGTACATCATTGCTAAGAGGCCGCCTTGTTGCATCGCATGCGGAGCATGCTCCAGATATACGTGGGGGCTGTTGTATTGGTCTGGCTCGGTGAAGGTGGATGTGGGATGAGTTGTGGGGTTGTTTGGATTTTGGGGTGGGTTTAGGTTGATATCGATGCCTGAGTCGTTGTTGGGGAGGTTTATGCCTCGTGGTGGTGGGGGTGGTTGCTGGAGATTGAAGGTTGGGAGTTCTAGGGCGAAGGGAGGGGGTTGGATTATTGGTTTAGTGGGGACTGATTCTCGGAATTGGTGGTGTTCGAGGCAGAGGAGGGAGATTTTGTCGAAGAGTGTCTGTTCGAACGTATCGTCAGTCACCATGATCTGGAGGTTGAGATGAAAATAGGGAAGGAAAATTCACCCCAAGAGAAGCAACACACTTCTCAGCTGGCACACTCTCACCCGCCAGCCTCGTCAAAATCCCCCTCCCCTTCTCCGCCGCCCTCAAGGCATCATCGACCGTCGGATCATCTGGGTTACTGATGATAAACATGCACAACGCCATGACTGCAAAAAAAGTAATGTATACGGTGAACCAGTATGCACTTATAAGCAATCCTCGAGTTTCGAGTTCTTCGACTAGCCAGACGATTTGCATGGCTGCTTTGATGCATGCAGATGCACATGCGAAGGAGCGCATTTCGGGAGGGTCAGAGGGTGCAGTACGGATTACATGGATGATGAAGGGGCGGTAGAGAACCATTTGGACGTGTGCGTATGCTAGGCGGAGGAGGAGCTGTGTTCTGTGATATGCTCAGCGTGGGGATACAGTGAACAAGGATGGGGGAGTTACCTAGTTGTCTCGGGTTGAAGGCTTTCACTTTGTGTTGGAACAGGTATCTTCTCAAACCACTCTCCAAGCTCTGCCTCAAACTTGATGATCCTGCAATAGTTCACTCGATACGCACACCCAGTCCCTCTTCGTAATGTTCTCGGATAGATCTGCTTCACCATTCTCCTCATAATCTTCAGTAGCTTGATGTGCGCGACGACAGCTGCCATCGGACAACCAGGACCGGGACCAGGACCAGCTGGGTTAGGAATGAGTCCATTTTCATGAACTGAAGCATTTTCAATGCACGATGGCAATTCTTGGTCGATGTCTTCGTCGTCTAGGACTGTCGGAAGACCGAGCAGAGTTGTAACGTATGTCTCCATTGTTTGGAGGACCCAGAACACCCTTCGCCGGGTTTCTTGTTCGATGGGATCGAGTCGCGTTGAGGCTTCGGAGCGGTGGAGTCCCATCTGCAGGGATACGGAGATAGCGATTGAGATGTATGAGTAGCAGGAATGCATGAGTGCTGAGGATTGCAGGTAGATGATTATGCAGACGAGTGCTTGAAGGGAGTACATATTGCGACAGTTTGCTGTGTCGATCAGAGCTTGTCCCGCTCGGAACCATTTCACACTGCCAGAGGTCAGTGATACCGTTGATTTTGTGGAGAAGCACTCACCCTCTCATCTGGTTGAGGCTGCCTGTCGAGGTTGCCTCGTCATGTGAACCAGAGAATAGTTCCCCAATAGCCAGTGTGACGTACAGCAAAGGGAGGAAAGCCAGCTCTTCAGTCGAATAGTTCTCGGGCTTCGTCGCGTATACCCGAGCAAGGAGATTGTTGAAAGTCGGTACATGGATAAAGTTCATGAGAGTAGAAGCACTTCCGAGAGCGATACCGGTGAGATGTTGTGCTGCAAGCTTGGGCGGTAAGCTGAACATGATCATGGGGTCTGCATTGGGTCTGTACGAAGGTATCGCAGATCCGAAAGCTTGCTGCAACGGTGTTTTGGAGAATGGTTCTCGTTTTGGATGATTCACTCCAAGCAACTGACTGCATCTCTCATCAATCTGATGAAGGAATGCAAGACCTGCGAAGTCGCCATGATACTGATAGTGACCTTCCTCATCGATGCTCAGTCTGCCAGCAGCCTCAATCATCGTTTCGAGAGCCTCTCCAGGACTGTGGGACGGATCGGAGTACCTTTCGGGTGTTCTCAAGCCTTGCTGCATCTCAGCGGAGGTCTTGTGTCGGCGTTGATCAGGCTTCCTCGTGTGGTGAACATGTCCCCGAATTGTTTCCGCGAGGTTGGGTGATTGGAGGTTGATGTCGGGGAACACAGTCTGCAAAGCAGTGGCCAGATTCTGATTGTCGGACTCTAGACTCCTCACTTTCTCCTCTAATTCTTGAACGTACAATGGACCTGAGTACTTCGACTTCCTTTGGAACGTGTACGTGCATTCTGTGAGAGGTTAGAACGTGATGCAGGAAACTTCAGAGAGGAAAGTGGGGTCACAATGTATTGACCTTGATGTGCCAGACGACAAGGCTGACATGGCATTTTCCCGTCACATTTGATCTTTCTTCCTCGACAATCATCACATGCCCATCGACTCCGTTTGTGAATCTTGTCTCGCCTTCGCTTCCCTGCTCCGTTCCCCCGGTTGTCTCCTTTCGACTCGCTCAATTGCGGTGAGGTCACCATATCTTCGGACACCTCGCCCTCCATTAAAGTTATCACGAAGCAGAAACGATAGTTCGGGGCAGAGCACCAACTTATAAATGGCGATGAAAAGAATGCGTCTTCGCAATTAAGATCGGAGAGGATCAATGCATAAAGTTTTGGCAAGCCTTGCTCTTGTGGGGTAGACACTATCTTTTAGGCTCGTGTAACCAACTGAACCGCGACCCTGTAAGGTTACGGGGATGTGGATGCCCAAGAAAGTTCTTCCAAGTTTCTTCTAGAAGACAATTGTGCCCCGGAGCCACAACCTGGTTACACAAAGTTGTGAAAACTAGAACAGAGAAAGAAATCCGCGATGTCGAGCTTCGAAAGGCTGTGATGGTGTGGATTGGGATTCAGAAGTAGTGGGCTGTGGCTTCAAAGCCTTGGGGCACGAGCCTCACGACTGGAACCAAGATTGCGGGCCTGTCGCTTCAGGGTCGCCCAGCCGAGCTACGTCAGAAACATGTGTTTAGTGATCAGGAATGGAAGGATCTACCGGTTCTCTCGGCACGGTTTCCTTAATTACAATGCTATTGTTGTCTCTGCTCCAATGACGATGTCTCCCTCTCCGCAAGGCTGAGTCCACTTCAGCCCACAAGAGAGGGCTGGCGTCGGACAAGACACGGAGCGAGCCTACGGTTGGATCCCGAAGACTCTTGGAGTTTTGCAGTTGACAAATTATCAATTGGGAACTAGACAAATAGATGGGGAAACGTGCCTGCCGACCTCGCCGAGTTTAGGGCAACCTTTCCAAGATGCCGCGAGCTAACCCCGGGAAGCCCAGCGATTTGGAAGCGGAGGATAGTAGTTGCCAAGAGCCTTGCCCTGTGGTCCGCTTTAAGTCATATCTTGGATATTGAAACGTTTCCTCGGAGCTGCCGAGACGATCACATTGTAGACAATACGAAGTGCGAAAGGATACCAGACGATTGAGGAAGAAGGTATAATTGACTGAACTGAAAGACGCACAGAAATATACAAAGGTAGAATTTCCATTGGGCCATGAAAAAGTTATTTTCCAAAAGTAGAAAATGCAGTCTCGAAAGTGGAGAGTTTGGGACAATAGTTTCTTTGGTGGTCGCTGGAGTGAGAAGAACTGAGGCCACCAGGGCCTCGCTTACAGCACACCGAAAAGGGAGGTGATCAACGTGGTGATTTGAAATGAGATTCAAGAAAAGATGGAGCATTTCATCTTGATTCGAAAAGCGCACGAAGCTGTATGACTCGAACTTCAAACTTCCTCAGTGATGGAGGTGAAGATGAAAGTGGAGAGGCGATTTGGATAGTTACGGGCTAGTTCTAGGGGCATGCCGCCAAACGAGAGGCCCCAGGCTTGATCTGCTGAAATTTAGCGACTCGCACGAGAGTTCAGGGCATGCATCACTAAACTTATAGGCACCCAGTCACTAAACCACACTGTAGCCCACAACCTCATGCATGAACGCCACCAGAACCACGATGCGATACCGAAACACTTCATTATTCATGCCAAGGCATATAAGATTTACAGGCTTTTGACTTGAACTCAATGCCAAGAACGCCGGGACCGAACGCTTCGATTTTCCACTCCTCTTATATCTTTACCCGCCATCAACTGCCCCCCTTCTATGCCAAAATGGCCTCGCTAGTTTATCCACGCCGCAACCCAACTACCGCAGTGCAAATTAACAAGAAATTGGAAGAGACTTCAGTCCTTCACGAGCTTCTTCACGCCGCACTCTTGCAGATTACCGACTTTATGTTAACATTCTATTGGGGTTTGACATCTGATGTGAGGACTCATCGGCAGTTGGAGACCTCGCGTTGTGTGGTCAGGACAGAAACTCAAAGCAAGACGTCGAAAATGGCATACGATATTGAGAGTAAGGCAGCTAAATGGAACCTATGTATCTCTATCAACATTCGTTAACAGACTCACCCTCCAAAGCACAGGAACCCAAACTCCAAATTACCCCGCTAATCGCACTCAAAAGTTCATCACTCGTAAAATCATTTAGCTTCTCTGCCTTCTCCCTCCCCTTTCAAGAAGAAACATAAACATCCTCCACAGCCTGCAGCGGCCAAACCATCAACGCCCTCCACTCCTCCGTTAATACCCTCTCAATAGCCCTTACCTCCCTCCTGCCACAATCCCCAATCCACCAAAACTCTCTGAAATCCGCCAGGAACGCAAAGAAATGTGCCAGCACCACCAATGCCCTCGGTCGTTGCTCTTTGACGAGATCAATGAAGCTCGTCTGCACGACTGTCGGGAAGATGATCATGCGTCTGAAAATAATTCCTGGTTGTTCGCGGGCTTTAATCGACATCTGGATACTGCCGATATAGGAAGTCGTAGTTTCGTACGCGTCCTGAATCTCAGCATTCCAAGGCTCAGTTTCGAGATCTGATTCTGTCCTCCTCAATAGATGAAGAAGATCTTGACGATTCGATTCTCTGAAAAGAACAGAATCATCCCGCAACCACCCACCTGGTTTAATCCCAGGAGCATCCCTTATCATCCCCCTCATAATCGACCCTGTATCATCGGCAATAAACTTCCAAGCCTCGACATTCAACCCCCTCCCCGTACTACTACTCATCTGCAACCACTCAATCGGCGGCGTATAAGGTTCTATATTCCTATCCTGTAATAGTGCAAAATTAATCACTCTCAAAAAACTACTCGTCAAACAAGCAGCATCAGCATTTGCTCGTGAGAGAACGCCAACTTCGTCGCGATGTTCCCGGAGTGTGAGACCGAGGTAGCGTTGATAGGCTGCTATGTTTTCTAGATTCCCGGGATCGAGTTTGACGATGTGCATAGCGGTGAAGGTGTAGATGGCGTAGAGGAGGCTGTTGTGCTTGAATGCCAGTTTTGGGACAGAGACGGACCATTCTTGGATTTTCCGGTCGCCGGGGACGTTCATGGTTAGGGATGTGATGGCCATGTAATGGTGGAGGAGATGGAGTTCTGTGATGCGGCGGTCACGGCATTCTGGTGGTTCGTCCCAGTCGGAAAGCGTGGATGTTAGGTGGGGAGAGAGTTTGGGGCGGATGGTGTAGGGTTTGGGTTTGGTGGGTGAGTTGGAGCGACCTGGAGATTGGCCCGGGCGGCCCCAGACGCAGGTTGTCTGGTGGCGGGAGCAGGAACCACATACTGGGTGAACTTCGTTACACTGCTTTTGTATTAGACCTCTGGTTGTGATGTGTTTTCTGTCATTTTTCTTTGAGGGTGTTGAGGAGCGGGAGCGGCGTTTTGGAGAGAAACATACTGGTGGAAAGCGACGGAACTTTACGCAATCCCCATGCACTGACAGAGGACTGCCGTTCTGGGACTCGACACAAGAAAAAGGAAGTAATTGAGGACGCGGAAGTTTTCGAAGAACGAAAGCGAGACCGAATGAGCGAACGAACGTACCTTGACCCGACGAGCTCGACACTGTTGACAGCCTGTCCGACTCTTCTTGTGATGCAATCGCGGGGCGGTTTTACGGGGTTCATTCTGGCTTCCAGGCACCCAACCAACAAACATAGTATCCATGACTTCAGGTTGTTTCCCTTTATCTTCGTTGATTTTGCCACTGCTGCTGCTAGCTGCTGCTTCACCACTATCCTCTTGAGTGTCAGACATCTTTGTCGGCCGGCTTATATGATTATATGTACAAAGGAGAAATGATAAGGTAAAGCCCGGCCGTAGCCTCAGTACATCAATTCAGAAGCGAAAATATGCCGATGCTGGTGGATGGATGTTCAAAGTTTGGTTGTTGCAAGAATTCTCGAAGTGGAGCTGGCACAGGATCTGATCAGCCACTAAAAATTGGCGTTGCGCCTCCCTGCGCCTCGGACACCCTTTCTCATCGTAAATTCATCCAATTCGAACCCTGTGATTCTGCATTTGGGGGCCATTTGCGCAGCAGGGGAAGGCCATTGAATGCAGCCATGCTGCAGAAGATGTTCGATTGAATGGTGTCATCAGAGGACCGGTAGCGGATTAGGAAAGGTCTGGATGCTTAATTGTGCCGCATGCATTGCATTGCGTGTTGACAACAGCCTGCATACCAACCAATGCTGGTTGACGGACTCCAGAAGATTGCTGAATGCGGACGCTGTTGATTGGATGCGTGACGAACTGGCGAATGGACGACCGGTTCTACGACCCCGCCATTTGTGGCTCGAGGATCTCATGCATTGCGGGTGCTTGCTGTTTTTGGAGCTCCCGCCATAGGCTGTACCGGTTGCATTATCCACAAGATCCTGGCGGTTTGAAGCCTGAAGTTCCCTTGAAGCCCTGAATTTCAGGGGGTTTTCGGCGAGCTTCCTCAGGCTGGCTGGGTTTGCTATGAACGCAAACCGAAGCCGAAACACGGATACGATTTGAAGTTAGACTGTATCAGAGAGTTCTGCCAATCAACCAACATATGGCATACATTCGATAGCCTGTATCCAATGATCGGAGCATGAATTGGAATCAATTGCTCAACTTTGAGTTGAGAATCTTTCATGGCGCCACATCTCACTCCCACAACTTTATTTTCGGCAATCAGCAATATCACCGAGCCTTGAAAATCAACTTATCGACGAGGCCGCTACTCGAGGGCCAAAAGTCTCTCATAAGCAGCCGCCATCTCTTCATGATAGTACAGGACAATGAAGTCTATCTTTAGAAATGCGGAATTCCACTCCAGCAACAACTTCAACCTCAACTTCCAATTTTCAGGCTCCTATATCCGCACGGGTCATCTTCAAAACAGTAAAGAAAATCCTATATCCGACTATTCCTCCGCCCATACCTCCGCCCCTGGCAGATCTCTCGGCTCCAAACTCCCGGGCTCGCCTCTCGTGGCGCAACCTATCACCAAAACTACCACCTCAGCCCCTCCTCCCCGAACCAACCCGATTTCGACAATGCTCGATTGATCTCTTGACGGGAGGCTCAGCCTCGTCGATACCAGTTCCCAAGAACAGGCTCTTGGACCCGTCATTGGTCTGTTCGGTCATCGGTGTTTCCTCGCTCGAGGCCGCTCACCTCATCCTTCCCCAGCCCTATCTATCATTCGAAGATGCTGTGCCTGTGTTCTTGAACCGTGCTAATCACAATATCTTCCGTGGAAGTTAATGACAATCGTCAAACCCCGATGGAAAATTGTGCAACCCCGGCATATGACCCGAGAATATGCATGCATGCTGCCTGGCTTACATGCTGCACCTCAACCCAAATACCAATCCGTCACCGGTGCACCCTTTACATGATTTTCATATAAGGTAAGCTGATTACCTGTTCCCATCTCCCTCTCGTCTGGGAACTCGAACCACAAGTAGTGGCTTGCTCTTTAACCACCGTTACCGCCCAGCCCCTCCTTGCTTAACAGGTGCCGGGTGTTGCCGGTTGTTTATCTTTGATCATCACTTTGTGGTGGGAAATTTTGATAGGATCGCTTCTCGTGAATATCTTTGATGAGGCGGGAGGAAGGTTTGGAGAGGTGAGGAAGGTTGAAATTAGGTTGGAGCTTGGGTGCAGACATGCCTTGAGAATATGCATGACGATTCGTGATGACAAGTTGGGGACAATGCTGATTCTGGAGTTTAGGGTAAGTATGAAGATTTAAAGTGAGGTGATTCTTATTCTTGCCTCCTGTGTATGTTTTAGTCTGCCAATAAGTCTGGTCTGGGTTCAGTTGCATGCAGCAAAACCACCTGGGCAGCCAAACTTAGTTGTGTCACGTGCAAGGGACCTTCCTCTTTCGAACCCGATGAAGCTTCTGTCAAAGTTGTTGAAGATTGATATAGCAGCAAATTAGCATTTTTAAATCAATCAACTACGAAGTAATACTGAATGGGAAATGGAGGAGTCCGAGATCCTGGCTCGGCGTGTCCGTTAATACATTGCAGACATAGCCTCATGAATGTGCAGAAAAGCGGATAAGAATGTGATTCAATGGCACTTCATTATTGTTCGCCCAGTACTTGGCTTGTGGGCGGCTTGCGCAAAGAAGACTTGAATAGCAATCACGTGAAAATGTCTTTCCACTTTCGATACCGGTGCTAATGCAAATAAACGCCCACTGCATACTGCTGTGTAAACACCAATGCCGTAATACAATGTATTTGGTAGAGTAACGAGACAGTGAGATGAAGGATGAACTCATGATTGACGGCTTGTCCGAGTGTTGGACCATCTTCAACTTGAAGTCTCCGAAGACCGTCCGTGTCTTGTTGTCCGCGATGTGGCTAATGGGTGGGCGAGCTGCATGAAACTTCAAAAAAGAGAAACAATGAGTGACTCGGGTATGTTGGCGAAATAACGATGACCGAATCATGAACTACTCAATGAAAGTCTCCGAAGACCCTCCGCGTCCGCTTCTCTTCTTCTAGCTGAGGCTTACAACGACCAATACAGAGCAAAAAACGCGCCAAGACGTGAGATAGCGAATGAAATGATTCAGAGGCACTCCTCCGCCACACTACACCATGCCGCTCTCTCGTCAGCTTCAACACCCGAATTTTACCTACCAATTCGGCTCGCCGAATATTGCTCATGTTGGCCCTGAAGTTTATCAATGAACGACTGTCCCGCGAATCCCCAGGGCGAGGACAAGAAGGGAGGAAGGAAGTGGCCACGGAGACTCCTCCGCCATCACAATATGAAAACCTCTCGTCATTTTGAACAAAGCACCCACCTGGCCCCTCCCAAGCTTCCCCATACTCCATATTTATGCCAACTCCCCAGAAGAATAAGCTTGAAAACAAGCTCCACCGCCACCCTATCAACCTAGACCCTAGGCAGCCCTACAGTAGCGAGCTGCAATATACCGTTTAACCCCTCCTCGCCTCTTGAAAGGCCCCCACAACCATAAGCTTGACAACATCCTTCCCCCTCGTCTCACGAATACGCTTCGTCTCTCTCTGGCATGGACATCGCCACCCGACTCAGCCCATCGCTCTCGCTCTCTCCCAGTTATACTTTCGACTGAGGCATAGGCCTCCCGTACCCCTCGCAACCGATCTCTATTCCACTTCGTTGTTTGAACCTAAGTTCCAGTGTTCCTCGCCCATGTCGGACGCGTCCTCTCCCTCATTTCCTCATTGCTGCTGTAATTCTCGAAACCGAGCTACATTGGAAGGGATACCATCGCCAGAGCGCCATAATCAGAAAGCTGGCCGAGTCCTTCACGAACCCCCAGATCTTTCACGCTTACATTCCTACCCCATAAGTGTTGACCAACCCTTCCTCTCCACGTCCGACTTCTGTCGTTCTGTTGATCATCATTTTTCAAACCGAAAGAGTTGCTTTGTTCTTGAGGTGGCGGAAGAAGAGGTCTAAATGAGGTGGACGTCGATCTTGGCTGTAGGTGGGAGGTAGTTGCTGATCGTAAAGTCGTTGGCACAATCTCCTGTCGAGGAATCGATACATCCAGTGATACTCGTTAGCAATAGAAGGTACCCCTCGTTGCTCTTTTCTTTGAATATTAGCTAGCATTCGTAAATTGTCGTCAGCGTTTTGTTTGTAAGGAATTGGTGTACTCTCGTATTGACCCTGCCAAGACATGACTGGTCAAGGAACAATGCTGTGCAGAAGATTGCTATCAAGCCGCAAGAGCTCTCAGCAGTTGAGCTGTGGCTTCACCAGTGTATACTTCATTCATCAAGGATTGCTCAAGTGATGACCCCTAGTCGAACAAGAAGTTCGCTGATCACGATCGTAGTACAGGCACTTGCTGGATCGATAATAATGGATCATAAAAGAATCTTCTTCGGCAGATCAGAGCGCCGACTTCCTTAACACAGTCTCATTTTCATCCTCGTAGCTAAGAAAACATAAGAACAACGCATTCTCCGCGTACTCTAAATGCACATTAATCAAGCGGCTCGTAAAAACACCAACGGCACAGACAACGCTCGCGACACTGAAATAATGCTAAATGCCGTCCCCAAGCACGAGCAGTAGGCACAAGACAACTTTCCCTAGTCCATGAACATGGCATCTCCTCAAGCTTTCTCGACCTTTCGCAGCGCAGAGATGTGTCGGGTTTTGATGCCAACTACGGCCAGAATGATCGTCACAATCATCTCTGGCACAACACTCATCACAACCTTTGCCACCAAACTGCCCTTGAATGCCGGAGAGGTGAGGAAAATGCTGAGTGCCGCATAGACGTCGCGAACTCCAACGAAAGGGAGAACAAGGGCAATTCCATATAGCAGCTATTCATCGTCAGTACCCTTGTCCAGATCCACCAACACGAATCACATACCGAAGTAGCTTCAGCAAAAGCTGGCACCCTCCCATAAGCAGGCTCCATCGTATTGGGCGTCATGAGCGGTACTGAAGAATGGTCCTGAGGAGGCGTGCGCATGGATATGAGAACCCATGCGGAGATGATACCCCACGCGAGCAACAGCATCACGACACCTAATTTTATGAGAGTGTTGGGCGTGTATGTCTGGTTTCCCATGATCTGGACGACTCCGACGATTACCAATGCCATTGCTGCAATAACGAAACCGTGGAAGTTGAGGACTTTGAACCACTCGAGCTTGGATTTGAGGTTAGGGTTTCGTGCTGTGCGTCTATCGCTAACGTCAGTCATGATACGCAAAAAATAGGATGCTGCTCACGCTTCATGGAGGATACCAAGGATGGCTAGGAGCAATGGCGATAGACCAATGTTGTTGAGGAGCAGGACCGTGGTCGTGTTTGTTGAATGTGTGTCCTCTTGATGAATCTGGATGATGGCTCCAACGACGCGAACCGCGCAGAAGATCTGAATTGTGAGCCATCCTAGCAGTCCTTGATGCCCATGCTTCCAGACGCAGTAAGTGATGGGTTGTATGAGGATCAGGTAGATGATGAGCGTTGCGATCGGTAGAGCGGTAGACATTGTGGTGGGGCTGTTGAAGGGGTAGATCGATTCGTATACTTTGAAGGCAAGAACTTTCAAATGAAGACTTTCGAGCAGCCTTTCAATGCGGGCGGAGAGACTTGGGTAATTGAGATTGTTTTGAGCTCGACGGCTTGCTGATGGCTCAGATTATGATGTTGAGCTGGGAAATTCAGCTGGATGTTTATATAACCCGAAAGCAAACATACTCGTAGATCTCAGGAACATAGTTGAAGCAAACACTCAAAGATTGATCCAATCAGAGCAGAAGAAAAGGGGCGAAGCATTTGCTATCATGGGCAATGAAGCTCGAATTCCATAATTCTCAAGGGTCTGACAGGGGCAACTAGCCAGGAACAACATCCTGCTTGCCTATTGAAGACAGGCGGCGCAGCCAGCTGAAAGAATCCATCCCGAGTGCGAAACGGTGATCAAAATAATGAAGGCAGAATGCGTTAGTGGGAGGGCAAGTGTGTTAGTATTTGTGATGAGAAGTTGAGAAGAAGCTCTGCGCCGCGCACGGACGAGATTAAGCTATGCTTCTCTAAGCTCGCTCTCGTTCCGAAAAAGGGAAAGCGCCAGAAGGTGCTGGCAAGTCGTTTCCGAAGTCCAAGCCACAGCGCTTTATCATTGGGTCACTTTGATATCTGCCAAGCCTTCCCTTTCGCGGAGCGAATGCGAAACAAATTTGGCAATCTTGATGCTCATCCCTAACTTCTCCTCTCAGCCTCCTCTATCAATAGTTGCATCGAGATGCCTCCTGTTCGCATCAACGCGTAAGGTTGTGCCTTCGGAAGACTGATAGCGATGAAAACCCCTACCAATAAGGGCCAGCGCGGATCCAATGATCCTGGTAGTGGGGTATAAGTACTCTGGAGCTGCCCCTCATCGTACTACCTTATATCATCCTCTCCTGTTAATTTTCTGAAGTATCAACACCTCTCTCACTCTAAAGGTGTTTCTCTTGTCGAGCTAGTGTTCAAGCACAATGGCAGATCAAATAATCTCGTTTGCTGTCAAAGGAATTGCTGGAGGCATCGGCCTTGCTTCTGAATCCATTTCAGCACACCGAGCGAACAAGCGTGCAAAATCACAGATAAGAGAAGGAAGTAGAAGTCCAGCGCCTTTAAGTAGATCCTCCTCCCACGACGAAGAACATACTCTCGAAGAGAATGACGAAGATCAATGGGCTCTTGATGATGCGCAAGATGAACTCCTCCCGGCACACTCTCCTCCTACAACTCTAGGCTCTCCTGAGAAGCCAATCAGAGACGTCAAGGTCCTCATCGACATTTTTATCCAAGCCCACCCTTTACTAAATTATGCCGACCTGCCGCCTCCACCTCATCTACCATTTTCAGTGGTTCTTCCCCAGCGGCGACCAAAAAATCGTTCGAGGGGCTTCATTCGAGCATACGCACCTGTGCTCATGAACGCTGGTATCGATCAAGCGACATTCCTTGACTATCTGGAGCTCTTCGACAAAGCTAGCCAAGCATCGCCATGGCTTAATGCCATCAACCTGGCCGGATTTGCATTCTCGTTCTTACCTGCAGGCATCTCCATGGCAATCTCAGTTGCAATCGCCATTTCCGTAAAGGTCGCCATAGAGATGCAAAGTCGTAGCCGGTAAAACAATCCCTCAAATTACTTACCACTCACAGCTTACCATGATCAGGACAAACACCTTCCTCGACCGCCTCAATACCGAATTCTTCCGTCCTCGGGGGCTGTTCTGCCTCGTATTGACATGGAACCCGCAATCCGCAGACTCCCAAAACACCGTAAACCTCACTTCGGCCATCACATCGTCTTCGCCTTCCTCCCTCTCCGCCACTCAAAAATTCAGACACAAATTCCAATCTTCATCCGGAAACGGTTTCGAGCTCGGCGAAACGGCTCCTCTGATATTCCCTGCCCTCGAACACGTCGCTGCTCAAGAAGGAGAAGAGGGCGCTAAGATGAGAGATAAATTGAAGAAGAAGGGCGAGTTCGTGGGAAACTATTGGGATAAAAGAGCACAGGCTAAATACGCTGCGAAGAATCCTGATTCTATGTTGGCAGTTGGGCCGAAACCGGAGTTCACAAGCAGGTATGCGGATCCGAATCATCCTGCCAGCAGTGGAAATTTGATCAGTCTGGTGACTGGTGGTCACATCAATCCCCCTTCGAGACGAGACATGATGATGCAGAGGGGTCAAGGTGGGTTTGGCGGGTTTGGTGGATTCGGTGGTGGAAGGATGGATGCTATCAATGCGAGGAGAGGAATGATGGGGGGTGGACTCGGAGGGTTGTGGGGAGGAAGATCTGGGATGATGGGTCATGATCCTTACCAACAGCAAGGCGTAGCAGGACGAAGACTTTCCCCAGGAGGTCAGATGGGTGGATACGGGCAGTATGATGCTAGAGGACAGATGATGAGGGGAAATTCGCCAAGGAGATCCATGGAGGAGGGGAAACCCGGCAATATGACGACCAAGGACAAGCAGCCACTTCACCCGAGCTAAGAAAGTCCATGGACGAGAGAGAGAGATCGTCGGAGTACCTGGACCCGAATTACAACGCATACGGAGGGCGACAGATGTATGCACCTGCTGCATACTCTCCGTATGGTGGGATGCAGGGTGGTCTTGGTCTGCCTGCTGGTCCTGACCTGTTGAAGAAAGGGGTCAAGAAGGTTTTTGGGAAAGTGAGTCGATTTTTGATGATCCGAAGCCAAGTTCTAGACTAACAATATACACAGAATGTCTTGTATCTGATGATTGTCAACATGCCATCCGACGAAGAGATGGCTGTCGCGAACCAACATGCTGATGCTGCGGAGAAGCAAGCTCAACAGCAGATGTGAGATCAATGCCTAGAATCTTCGGGGCTTTAGTTATTGGGACCTTGATCTTATCGTATACCTATGTTACAAGGGCGTATCTGTCTTTTCAGCACAATGCATTCAATTTGCCACTACCAAATTGTTCTCACCTCATTCATTCTTTATCCTAAACTCCTCTGGCGTATCCTCCTGCGCCCTCCACCCTCCCTTCTCGAACGCGTCCACTTTCTTCAACTCTTCATAAATGCCCCACACAGCCTCCATCCCTTGCACATCAACACCATATCGCAACTGGACCGATCATCAATGTTAGCATTTCTCCCAAATCCACCCAACGTTACTCTCAGGGGGAAAAGAGACAAACTCACTGCCCCCTCCACAGCAGGCGCAAGACACACATCTGCCATAGTCACCTCATCTCCAACACTGTATTTCCCTCTCCCTTCCCCGCCCTGTTCCCTCCCTTCTTTCACAAGCCGATCATAAACCTCCAACCCCGCACCCATAATTTCCTTCGCCCAAGCATTCACCACCTCATCATTCCCGGCGGAGATCTTCTTCACGCGCCTCAAGATCCTCAAGTTCGTAGGAGGCTGCACATCACACGCCAAAATATCAACTAATTCTCTTACCCTCGCTCTCTTCACCACATCTTTCGGCAACAGCTGTTTACTCTCAGGAAAATATTCGTCTAGAAACTCCAGTATCGCCAATGACTGTCTGATGACAATTTTTGGTTGATTTGAAGAGGTGGAAGGAGGGGTGATTGTGAGTGTCGGAACTGAGGCGGAGGGGTTGATGGTTGTGTATTGGGGGGAGGATTGGTCTGCTTTCAGGAGATGGATGTAGGAGGATTCGTATGTGAGGGATTTGAGGTGGAGGGCGGTGCGGATGCGGGCGGAGCAGGAGGAGCGGAAGTAGGTGTGCAGAAGGAGGTGTGGCTGTTCGGTTGTCATCGCGAGCTTTGAGTGAAAAGGAGAGTAACAGAGACGGAATGACAGAAGGACGAAGCTCGGAAGATGAGTGGGAGAGGGAGAGGGAAGTAACTTGAACATATAATATCGTGGAAGTCTTCTTGGGAAAGTGCTCACCATCCGTGAGGAGCTCATGCTTGGCTCTTGGAAAATGCGGGGTACAGGACTGTTCCTGCAGTACCACCACCCCAGAACATTAGATCCTTAGCATTCCGCTCTCCTTGAAGGCTTGAGGATATCGTCGGATCACTGAACATCGAATCAAACAATTCTATTAACAACTGTAATATACGTGACGGCATACCGGAGCTACCCCGCACTTACCTCGTTAGGAGGTCGGTGGTCGACGCGGAATTGACCCCGCACTTGCCAAGCGGCGGGAAGTTAAGGGGACCTCAGGCTCAGGCAAGACATTGAAGACAAGTCCCTGCCTTTGAACATACGGAAAAAGTCGCAAAAGTTAAAGGAAGCGCAGGATGGTTGAAGAGTGCATTGCAAACGAGAAAAACTTTCATTCTTGAGAGCAGAGTACTTAATCTTGTCGTCCCCACCAAAAATCTCCAAGCAAAGGACAAGTCGATCGAATGAAGAGCAATACAGTAGGAATGAAAATCACGTCGAAAGCCCTGGCCAATCTGTTTTCGCCGTTAGCTTCATGATCATAATCTCGCGCCTCGAAAGGAGACTCACAAAACCTCGTCCTCTCCTCGTTCCTCCCACTAACCCGCACCTCATCCCCCACCCTCACAACTCTCCCCTCTCCTCCTTTCCCCACAAACCCATACCGTCCAAAAATAGGGCTATACTTCATTCCCGGATCAACCCTCCTATCCTTCTGCAACAGCTTCAACACCTCGCCATCTCTACCCGTCCCACTCTTCCCTGTCTCATAATCAACGTTCAAACTCGCGCATCGTCCACAATTCCCAGTCAGAAGAATCTTCGCATCGTTTGAAAAAGAGAGCTCAGACCAATAATCTTCGGAATATGCCGGCTCAGATGTCTTTAGGACAATGTTTGAGCGGAATTTCGTAAGGTCCATGGAGATATCGGATGGAAGACGGGCTGAGACGTCTGCTACTGAGGACTCGGAGATCACCAAGTAAGGCGCGCAGTCATTGAATGCTATTTTGTCGTTGTCGTCTTCGATCATTGGACCGATGAGTGGGAGTGAAGTGAGGACTTTCGTGATTGCGTTTTGGGACTTGGGTCCTTGGTTTGCTGGTCGACCGGGGAGGTTTCCAAGGACGGGTCGCGGGTTCAGGCCCCAGAAGGCGAGGATAACTTTGAATCCGAAGCATTTCGAGAAGAAAGCGTTGTATTTTTCGCCCATGTTGTAGCCGGTTGTGGGGCTGCCGTGCATGTTGACATTTACAGTATCTAGGTGCTCAAAACTCTCAGGGTCGAGAGGGATGTCGAGGGTCTCTGCTTGAGCTTGAGTGCTGCCTGGTGCTCGGTAGGTGATTGTCAATGTGTTGTCTTTGATGGAGGTGTGGAAGAGACACATGTTTGGGAACCTTGTCACATGCATGTTCTCAAGCTTCTGGGGAGTCTCTTCATGGTCTTTGAGGAGCATGAATCGGCGATCGAGGTAGAAGCCTTCTCGTGTCAACATCGCCGAGGAGACAGAGCAGCCTCGAATAGACTTGATCGGGTAGACCCATAACTATTTTAGTTTGTCAATGCTGAACACTGGTCGCGGAATCTGGTGCTTGCTCACCTGAGTAATTGTCATGGATTTTGAGTCTTGCTGAAGTTGGAATCAGCGACGATTCGCCCAGTAGCTGGAACCAAATTCATACCTTGACCCCGTTTGAGGTTGATGATGAACTTCGGCCATTCATAGATTTGAATGCCTCTCTCATAGCTTTTGCCTGCTGAGCCTTCCTCGAGGACGCTGCTGACTTTGGTCTATGGAGCCCAAGGTATGAGACTATAGCGACCAAAATGGCCAAGCCTCCCCAAAGGAAATCCATTTTCAATTATTCTCCCCAAATCCAGATGGTTGATCAAGGTAGTTGCAACTCAACCCTTCCCTTTTGGATTGAACTTCAATAGGCTCACGTGCGGGGTACCAATTGGTTCAAGTAGAAGTTTGGACGGCTGTTGAAGTAGGAATGAGAAAGAGCTTTCTTGCAGCCGGTACAGAGAAAGAATCTGTCAAACAAGCATATATAGCTCGTGAGCGTTTGCATGAAAAGGCTTTGATTTTCGAATATCCGTGGGATTAAGGTTGTCGCTGCCAATTCAGGCTCACGGATCCCACTTCCCCCACCTTTGACTAATCGGTGATCGCGTCCTCAACACGCGGGCACTTGCCTTCGATAGAGCTAATACGCACAGTGGTAGCTTGATCGCGTTCCTCTGAGAGCCGAAGGCATTCTTCATTTCTCCTTGTAAGCCGATTGTGAAATTTGTTTGATGGAGCGTTTCAATCCAAATTTGATGAGATGAGAGACTTCGCAAAAGCGGCATTTCATTCAAAGCCAATGAAACTGGTTGATCTCGACAGGAACAACGCGCAAGCCTACACTTTCAGAAGGACGCCGCTTCGTGCCATCTTATTGTCGCGATGCAAAACAAAACAGACCTACTTCTGCAAGACCACCTATCGTTATGGAAGTCTAACCAAAGTTGGCTTACAACATCACGTGGAGGGCTCGTGCGTAAAGTGGCACACATTTTCCGGCTTGAGAGTCGCACCCACCTTTTTCGCGTCGCGTCTCGATTCCAACGACTCTTCAACTCTCTCCTTTACGCCTTGAGAAGGATCGCCTTCAATACCGTTCTCATGTCTGTCCTGTTTCAGAACTCACGAAAGGCGCACCACAAGCGTCGAACGGCATGTCAGCAGTGTAGAAACCGCAAGGTGAAGGTACGTCGTGGAAGAATGGTTCCGCTGTTGAAATGAGAACTACAGCGCTTTTGGCTGACAAACATCAGTGTGGGGAGGAGAGAGAATCATGCCGAAACTGTATCAAGCGGAAGCTTGAGTGCAGCTTCATTCTCCATCCGCCAGTTATCAATGCCTCTCGACTGACGCATCTCAATTCCGACGGCACGCATTTGCACCGCCAGCTGGTACCAGGGCAAGCTCTTTCGTCCTCCGTGGTGAACCTCGTCGATCACGAGCTTCTTCACCACTTCATTACAACAACTTGCTTGACCTTTTCATCAAGTGTACTCATCCAAAGATTATGGCAAACGACGGTTCCTCAAATCGGTCTCTGTCACGATTTCGTTCTTCATGCTATTTTGGCAATCAGTGGGCTTCACCTCGCTCGAATAAAGCCCGAGATGAACACCTTGTACACAGTCAAGGCGATCGCTCATCATCAAGCGGCTTCAAAGGTCGCCATTCCACTCATGTCAAACATTGACGCCGAAAATACGTCGTCGTTATTTCTGTTCTCCGTCCTCACCTCATTCTTTGCACTTGCGAGTTCCCAGATCTCAGGCCAAGCTTCAGCTGCCGAGGATTTCAACTTACCGGCATGGCTGTTCCTTATGCAAGGCACTCGACGGATCTTGGAGAAGAAATTTGACGCGATAAAGTTAGGAAGTCTGGGTCCTATGCTCATTTCAGTTCAAGAAGTAAAGCTCTACAACGCACCACCTACAAAGGGAGAGGGTCTCCGATCCCTCGAAAACCTCATTACCGAAAGCGCTGCGACAGGTCTTATCGGTGCTGACGCTGCAGAGGCATGCTCGGCCGCTCTACAACAACTTGCACAGTTGTTCACTGTGGCATACGAGGACATCAGCAGCGCCGACCACTTGAGGCAAATTCTGGCCTGGACGCTGATGGTTCCAAATGCATATATCACTTTGGTCCAGAGCCAGATGCCGGAAGCGATATGCATCTTTGCATACTACTGCATCATTCTCAAGAGACTAGAAACATCCTGGCTGATGGAGGGGTGGAGTGCTCATCTCATTTCAAGCATCCACTATCTTTTAGACGAACATTATCGACCATACATTGGGTGGCCAGCGCAAGAAATCGGATGGGCCCCAGTCTGAGAAACGACTCCATTACAAACTCACCGCCCATCGACAAACCATCATGCCTCTTCCTGCAATGATCTGGCTCTCTAAAGGTTACACCCTGTCTGAAAGCATGGCACATGCCGAGGCCTGTCATGTGTCGGCCGGTTAATGCCTGGGTTGGTACAAAATTCGGATCAGGCTAGGAAGTGGGCTGGTGCTCACACCATGAACCCTGCACAAGCTATCATGCACGATTAATCAATTGGAGGAGAGTTCTTGATGGTTTTCGAGATTCCACCTATATAAGTCAACGTTGTAGGCCACCTCTCATCCGAGATATCACACTTGCTATGCCATTAAGCATCCCCAGTCTCACACCTCAAAATGGCTCAAGTTGCAGGACGCAGTGTGCTAGCTATCATTGGAGCTGGTGGCAGTAAGTAACACTTCCCTTGTTTGTGCTCCTCGATTTTATATGTTCGAGCTCCAAAGCCGAATTTCTCCCTCTCTCTTTCCTTTCAGGAAACAACATGCTAACGAAATCACACAGTGGGCGTGTCCATCGCTCGCCGTCTCGGCAGCAGTAGAAATGTGTTCCTCGCCGACTACTCACGCACCATGCTCGACAAAGCAGAGCAGTCCCTCCGTTCCGAAGGCCACACCGTGTCCAGCATCTCAATGGACGTCTCCTCCTACGACGCAGTCCACAAAGCTGCTGAAGCAGCTGCAGCTCTTGGCCCCATCGATGCCATCGTCCACACCGCAGGCGTAGCCCCCAGTGCTTCAAACACTCGACAGATCTTCGAAATCGATCTCCTAGGAACCGCCAACGTCCTAGACGCCTTCCTTCCTGTTGTCTCTCACGGAACTTCGCTTGTCTGCATCGCTAGCATGGCAGGTAGCATGATCTCAATCTCTCCCGAGCTCGAGAAACATCTCGCAACAGCTCCCAGGGATCAGCTTCTCCAGCACAAAGACATCGATCTCAGCGGAGAAGGCGCAGCAGCAGGCCTGGCCTATGCAGTCGCGAAACGCGGGAATCAGCTCAGAGTTCAAGCTGCTGCTGTGGCTTATGGCCAGAAGGGCGCTAGAGTAAATAGTGTTAGTCCTGGCGTTATCTTGACTGGGCTTGCGCAGGCGCAGCTTGACGCGCCTGGTGGGGAGGGTATACGAGCCATGATTGCTATGAGTGCGATGAAGAGGATGGGGACGCCTGATGACATTGCGAACGCCGTGGCGTTCTTATGCAGTAGGGAGAGCAGTTTCATTTCTGGTGTTGACCTTTTGGTTGATGGCGGGGCTGTGGCGGGACGGAAGTGGGGCGGAGCATGAATGTCAGGAATCCAGATGGAATGTAGGTCATGCAAAACTGGGTTCGCGTTGTTCTTGTCCTCGTTCCGAATTTCCTCGTCTTCCGAAACGCTGTCACAGCATGAGGTGTACTTTGCCAAGTGGAATCAGTGATGGTAAAGTTTGCTTTCAATGCTTTCCATCGCCATCTAATCTTCCTCACACTTAATCCTTTCCTCAGATTCTTCACAGCCACTCTTGAAACCACTGCACCGCACCCCTAAACGCACTCTCCTTCGCCGCCCTCACTTCTTTCACACTCAAATCCCCTCTAACACTAAACCCATGTCCCGTCCCACTAAACACAGTACTCACCCACGTTGCTCCAGTCCTCTCCAGCACATCCTCCGTGTCCCTCCTCTTCTCCTTAGGCAAAATATCATCTGTCTCCGCCGCAAAAATCGCCAATCTCTTCCCCTCCCCGAGTTTCGCAACTTCATCCATCGTGAAAAAACTGGGATGATTGACGACTCCTACGTCGATTACTCCTACGCCCATGAGGCGCATTATGTAGCGGCCGCCGAAACAGTAGCCTGTTCCTCCGATCTTCACCTCACTCCCGTATGTGGAACGGATCCAGGAGACGATCTTGGAGAGGATGGGGTCTGTGACTTCGGGCTCGTGACGAAGTTTCCACTTCTCAAACTCGCCTTCAGCTTCTTCCTTCCACCATGGCGGTTTTTCGAAGCGATATGCATCTGAGGTTTCGGTGTTCTCTTTCACTGGCACCGCCAACCCGCGATTCTCAAAATTTGGATCGGATGGGTCGTCGGTCCAGGGGACGGTTGAATGAGAGGGAGGGAAGGAGGGCGTGATGTCTTTCGGGAGTCGAGCTTGGCCTGCGAATTGGTCGGGCATGATTACGGGGATGGAGAGATAGGATGCGAAGGAGTCGGCGAGGAGTTGGGCATTGGGGAGGTAGATGCCATGGCCTTCTGTTAGAAAGAGGAGGACCTTGCCAGGCTTTAGTTTGGGGTCCCGGTCCTGGTTGGAGGTTGTGTGGGAAGGTGGTTGGGCGAAGTAGGTTTCGATCCCTGAGATTGAGATGACTGTGCCTGTTGGAGTGCCTTCCCATATTGGACTTGGAGACAAAGGGTCGCAACATGGATGGAGAGGTTCGGCCATGGCTAATTCGTTCTCGGAGTTGAGATACAACTCTCATCTGTTTCTCACTCGAAATTCTCGATCATGAAGGCTATTTATATAAGTTTCAACACCACGCCTTTCCTTTGACGATTGGCACAATCTCATTCTTGCTGACCACAAAGGCGCATGATAACAGACGTGCAGGTCGCCTAGTATCGAATCAATCCTTGTTTATCTCGATGACGCTTATAGCGATATTACTAACTAGTGCGACAGACCCATTTTAGCGAGAAACTTCAAAAAGTGTAAAATCGCAAAACCTAAACCGGGCACTTACTCTTTTAAGCTCCTTTTACTTATAAAACACTTATAAAAGTAGATAATTTTAAAATTTACTTTTAAATTTTAAAAGTAAATACTTATTATTACGATGGCAAGCGAAGCGAAATATTAACTAGTTTCGCGCTATCGAACTATAAAACTTAAAATCGCTATAATAAAAGTTTTTAATTTTATTTTTTTATTACATTTTTATATAAAATAAAAAATAAAAAGTTTATTTATTTTTATTAATGTTTAAAAGTATATAAAAGATTAAAAATAAAGTGCCCGAGTTTAGATTTTGCGATTTTACACTTTTTGATGTTCCTCGGTAAAATGGGTTTGTCGCACTAGTTAATAATATCGCTGTAGCTGCTGCCTGCGTGCGAAAAGCCTCAGCCTTCGCATCCCCTCGCCAAAACGCCACTAAATCCCCCTTTCCTCGCTTCATTTGCCCATATCTCGGCAGACTCCACGATTGGTAGCTTTTCTAGGGCTCTCCAAATCCTTCCAACAGGGTCTTTTTCCTCCCCGAACGATAAACTCGACAGCCCAAGCTAAGGACTCAGACAACCGTCTGATCCGTACCCCGCACCCTCTCCTCGCGGGATTCAGGGTACCCATGTGGGGCTTCCCCACATCCTGTCACCAGATAAGACGCTTGCCCGGACAACTTCATCTGGGTAAGGTTGAACGATCTCTCGCTTCCAAACTTATCAAAGTAGCAGAGGAGAGCAAAATGCCAGGCCTCATTCAAGAATCGCTGTACAAGCACATCACGATCAAGGAGCTTGCTCCCACTTTCGTGGCTGAGATTGGAGGAGTCGACTTCTCAAGACCTGTTGAGCCGGAAGTCTTTCAGGAGATTAAAGATGCTTTAGCTAAAGTACTTTCTTTGACTGATCTTTGAGAACCAACTTGGATGATGCGGGGAATGTGATTCCAATAGATAATCCTAGGACCCATTACAACAAAGTGAGCATCTCTTCCTCATCAACCCAGCCTGAAAATAAATCCGATACTGACCCCCACTCTAGGGAAACGGACTCTGGCATGTAGACTCCTCCTTCCAACCCCGTCGAGCTTCCTACTCTCTCCTCCTCGCCCACACCCTCCCACCCCCCGGCACCGGCGGCTCAACCATGTTCGCCGACACCCGTACCGCATACGAAAACCTCCCCCAAGACCTAAAAACCCAGCTTGAAGAAAACGACTACATCTGCGCACACTCCCTCTTTCATTCCCGCAAGATGGGCTCTCCTGAATATTTTAAAGATCTCAATCCCTTAGACTACAAAATGACCCAACATAAACTCCTACAAAAGCACGAACCCAGCGGACGAAAGAATCTCTACATAGCACGACATGCACATCATATTGAAGAAATTTCTCCTGAAAAATCGGATGAGTTGCTTGATGAATTGATTGGGTTTGCGACGCAAGGGAAGTTTGTGTGTGAGGTAGAGTGGGAGCAAAAGGGTGATTTGATCATTTGGGATAATACGTGTGTGATGCATCGATCTACAGGTGGGAGTTTTGAGGGAGTTCATATGAGGGATATGAGAAGGACTACTGTGCATGATGGGAGCTCGACTGCTTGGGGTTTAAATGATGTTGGGGATAGGCAGTTAGGGTTTGTGGATCCGGTTGTGGCGAAGGCGGTGGATACGAAGGCTCGATGAGAGCACGGATGTGACAGATGAATGGGCCAACGACCACGGCAATGGAGATGGTCACTTGGTGAAAATTGGCAGCAGTGACAGGGCACTACGAATCTGAAGATGTGTTCTAAGTACTTTCATGCATTCATGTAGAGTTGTCTACCTGTTCTATTCTGCAATCTTGCCCCCTTCGTTACATCAACCTCGAGGAGTCACACTGTCACCATATAATCCAAACCATACCACGCCAGCCCGTCTAAGCCTTCTCGAGCGCTCTGCCAACACTGGGAGATTGAAAATTCTACTACTGGGTTCGTTGAAGTGCGGCGTATCTGGGAATCTTCTTGAGGAGTTCTTCAAGGATTGGACGGCGAGCTGCAGCCACAGTAAGTGCATCAGACAATCCGCCCCAGTTCTCATAGAACTCAGTGTAGTGATTTCCATCCTCATCATAGCCATCTTTATCGTAGCCATCCTCGTCAAAGCCGTCTTCATCGTAGAAGGAAAGGAAAAGATCTTCTCCGATACCAGGGCCTTCTGGTACTTCTAGGTCTCGCCATCCTCCTGATAAGGGTTTCTTCATATCCTCGTCCCACTTTTCGTTAATTTCATCGACAGACTTGTCGCAGAACTGGCAAGCAATTGAATGCCGTGGGTTTGCTTGCCATTGAGCGGATACCTCGCCAACTGTGTCAGAAGGATTCAGAGGCCACGAGGCTGAGCTCGATGCCCCAGAGGTCATAAAACATTCAAGACGTTTGATGGCAGAATCAGGACTGCAATCCCCGCATCTCGCAATAGCAATCTTCATCTTCTTCCATTCTTCTCCAACACGAGTCTTGAACCCCGGGGACCATGCTTCATCATCGCCCTTGAAGTCCGGGAGGATTCTCCAATGCTCGTCAACTGCATGAATTGCCCTCAGTTCTCCCCAAGCATGAAAGGTTTCCAGTCTCAGAATTGTTCTTAGCCTTGAAAAAAGGCTCCGAACGCTGCCGAACCATAGACCTAGGTTGAACAGGTCAAGAACCCGAAGAGTGGCTGAATGCCGATCCAAGAACTCAAAGAGTCCTTGCTCACAAACTAGGAGGCCATCAACTCTGAGTTTACGAAGCTTGTGCCACGTATGATCACCGAGAATCCTCCATAATGGCACATACCAATCAACCGGGTCATTGTCAGGCTGTCTTTGCCATCCTGATCCGTCGACAGATAGAAACGTAATAGACGCAAACCCAAAGCGGAGTGTTTCAAGATTTGGAATTGCCTTTAAAAAACAGTCTAGCCCACTCCAAAACTTGGCATGAGGACTTGAGATAGCTTCAAAGGACAATTGGAGAGTGGTCAAGTATTGTAGAGGCTTCGCCAGGTTTGCCAAAACCTTCTCGGAACGGGCAAAAAATGTGACCGTCAATGAGTCATGATAAAGGTGCTTGATGCAGAGTGGCGTGCTTTGGATAGCGACTAGAAGAGCCATAAAGTCTTTGGGTGCTCTCGCGAAATTCGATGGTCCAATGCCATAGATCCAAGTCTCAACCATAAGCATGCTCCTGAATGCCGTATCCTAAAGTAAGGTTACTTTATGTGGTAAAAAGAGGAAAAAGATTTGTTTGACTTACTTTCGATGTAATCTCAATCGTATCAAGCGACTTGAGCTTGGCTAAGAGAGACTTTAACCGCGCAAGATCTCGATAGTTCTGATTGGCATCGTGCCAGCGGACATTCCAGGCCGCATACTCTGTAATTGCCGCGGCCTTATCTGCCTCGATGGCCTCTTTTGTGTATTTACTGAAAGTGATAGCTGAGGGTAGGCGATTGTCATTGACCATTTGCCGATACGCCTCGCCAAGCTGGCATTGGGCGATGTTTAATCCGAAGAATCCAGTCTCAAAGCGAAGAGTTCTAATGCCGTCCACAAAGTTGGAGTCTCGTTGGGATATCATCTGGAAGCGCTCGAAGTCCTTCCTATCAACTTTCAAAACGAAGGTCTTGAAGAGTAATCTAGATGCGATACTCCATTGTCTCCACGCCAATCGGACATTCTTCAAGTCGTTCACGCTCAAGTACTGGAACACGGCTTCCCAGATTTCGGTAGGAAGCTTCAGTGGCTCGTGTTCCTCAATGTCCTTTGATGCCGGGAACAATGCGGGGGCGAGACGCGCTGCAAGTTAACATTAGCTTCTATCGATGGTTCGGCATTTGAGTAGGTCAAATTTACGTGCACGAACAGCTTCCTCACTTGCGCAACGTTTCTTTCCTCTAGGGTTCTCCATCATGTTTGAGATGTTGAAGTTGCGTAGTTGCATGTTGCGCGGGGAATGTTTGCCGAGCAAGGTGCGTTTTGATAGAAGTGTAGAGCCTCGCCAAATTGGGAAAGACGTCGGATAAATTCCGCGGAAAGCGGTGAATATAACAAAGAAACTGAAAGTGAGCTCTTGCGAGCATAAGTATATTTTTATTTTTATTTTTATTTTTATTTTTAT
>MU119228.1:263286-328282 GCA_014904845.1 Acephala macrosclerotiorum
TATTTTTATTTTTATTTTTATTTTTATTTTTATAATAATAATAATTGATTTTTTTATTTGTATAATTAAAAAAGTATACGATCGATAAATATTATCGCGTTATCAATTAATTATTATTTTTTAAGTTTTATAATAGCAAATTTTAGTATGGCAGTTTTCGAAAATTCGTCGTAAGAGTAATATAAGGCATCTTTGGCGTTTGCAGATCTGGTTTTGGTGAAGGCGATAAGTATGAAGGGTTAATGCTGAAATTTGGCTGCAAGGAAATTGGAGGCACTATACATATTCATTGTTTGCAATGCTATTCCACTATTTCAATGTTCCAGTAGACCTAGATCAATGAGCTATAGCTTTTCTGACTTGGTTTGCGATCCCGAATTGAAAGTGTTGTCCAAGGAGCCCAGCAAATATGGTGCAACCATCCATCGCCCTCAAATAACTACAAACGTCCCTCATAGAGCCGGACTTCTACATATCCATGCAACAGAGCAAAAATATCAAGCACTCCCAACCCACATTCACCATTTCACGAGGTAGATGTTGCTCATATCTGGTGCAATGCCGCATATCTCGGAATTTCTTGCAGTAAACCTTCGAGGATCGTTCGCCGAGCCTTAGCCTCTGACATGGGGTGCGCAACTCCCTGGTAATCCTCATGAATGGTATCAAAGTGTACTCCATTCATGTCGAAGCCATTTCGATCGAAGCCATCCTCATCGAAGCCATTGGCTAGATAGAAGTCTTCGATTTCGTCTTCTCTAAAGCCCGGAGCGTCGTGAGTATTGAAGTCTTGCCAGTCGCCAAGAGGAACATTAAGGTCATCCCAATCTGCATCCACGTCCGTAATAGACAAGTAGCAGTTTTCACACAATTCGGAATGCGCTGATGGGTCGAGTACGGGCATCAGTGTTTCTGTTGGACTTAGAGGCCACGGACTTGGGCTCTTATAAAGCACGAAGGATTCGAGGCGATCGGCGATATCTAATGGAGTGGCAAT
Source organism: Acephala macrosclerotiorum (assembly GCA_014904845.1). NCBI lineage: Eukaryota > Fungi > Ascomycota > Leotiomycetes > Helotiales > Mollisiaceae > Acephala > Acephala macrosclerotiorum. The sequence goes on from MU119228.1 coordinate 264,284, forward strand.
GTCCATCCGCTTCCCAATATCTGCTAAATCATCCCAAGCTCTGATGACGCAGGACTTAAGAGGATCCGACCATGTCTCTGCACTGAGATCCAAAGGCTTGAAAAGGATCCAATGGTCGCGCGCTGAATGCATAGCTCGTGCAAATCCCCAAATACTCAAGTTCTTCAGGGTCAAGGTATTCTTCATCCCTGTCAAGAGACTTTGAAAACTGCCGGACCATAAACCAACGTTGTTGGGCTCGAGTTGTTCCAAGGTGATTTGGTGGCGTGCTAACAAGTCCATCAAACCGCCTTCGCAGAGCAATAGACCATCTAGCCTGAGCTTTCTCAATCTTTGCCAAGTATGACTGCCAAGAAGCCTCCATAGGGGAGCATACCAGACGTCCTTGACATGTTCGGCCGAGTGTCCCCAAGTAGCTGCATCTGGAACACCCACTAGAAGAGGGGCAAATCCAAAACGTAAGCTTTCCAAATTAGGGATAGAAGTGAGAAACTGGCCAAGTAGATGCCAGAACTTGGCATGAGGAGCTTCGCTGGCGTCGAAAGTGAGCCGCAGGGAAATCAAATGGCGCAAAGGAAAGGTGAGTTTCTTCAATACCTGTTCCTCGTGAACGAAAAAGCTGACTGGTAGACCGTCGTGAGAGAGACTCTTGATTACTAGCGAGCTTGAACGAAGGGCTAGTAGTAGTGTCTTAAATTCCGTGTTAACGCGCTTGGAGAATTCAGTTTCAGTTCCTTGCAACCAAGCTTCGAGGTTGAGTCTGTTCTTGAACGAAATGTTTTATGAATATGTAAGCCTCTATCCATACTAATACATTCATTTGTGATCTCACCTTTGTAGATACATCAATTTGCTCCAATGACTTAACTTCGTCCAAGATCATCTTCATCAATGCGACCGATCGATAATCTTGCTTCGCTCGATGCCAGCGGTCGTTCCACAATGCGTACTCCTTGATTGCTTCTTCTTTCTGACTCTCGAGCTCCTCACTACTGATCCGGTTAGCAGGAAGCGGCTCATCCCATTGGCGCCCATTGAATGCATGCAGATATGCAAGGCTGAGATTGTACTGCATGTAGTCTATAGGGATTATGTCAGTCTTGAATCTGAGAATTTTGATACCGGTGGCGAATCTAGCGCAATCGGAGACGATGCTGAAACGCTCGATGTCTTTCCTGTCTGGACGGAAAATGAACGTCTGGAAGAGGTACCTAGACGCCATGTCGGCCAACGCCTTGCAGGCCAGTCGGACAGACTGAATGTCCCCGACATTCAGATACATCAAGACATTTGCCCAGAGCTCGGTTGGTAACTTTAGCATCCTCGCATTATCGCTCTTCGTCGTTAGAGTTGGCCGACTAGGGACGCGACGCGCTGTAGATGATCCGGCTTAGCTGGGAAAATTAGAATTGGAAGGGAGAACTTACCGTCAAGTGTACCTAGGCTTGCGCCAACGATATTCTTCTTCTGAGTGCATTCCATGATGTGTTCAGTGGATGGAAGGTTGAGATTGCGTTGTTGTGTCGAGTTCAGGCGAAGTTGCTTGGAGGAAGGCGCGTTTTGACAGAAAATATCGAGAGCCTCGCCAAATCAGGAAACGACGTCGGCGCACTCACCTTCGAACCCACCAGCTAGACAACAGGATGGAAAGCAAAAGTGAACTCCAAGAAATCCATATCCGTAAATCATGTACATTGAAACACGAGTGCGGCCCGCTTCCTACTCTTCGAATGTCCCTGCCCTGCTGGAACTTTCTAAGACTCCCATTTATTCTGCCGACCTAGCACCGCTTGAGAAAGTCCAACAAAGGCGGGGATATTGAGAATACTTGCTTCAACTGGCAATAGAATACAGCACATCGTTGGGAAGATAAAGTGGTATCGAATCCTCCCACATGCTATCAGTAAGAATCTGCTTATCCGACCCATCCGCATTCATGATGAAGATCTGACCGTAAGGCTGGAACGTATTATCGTAAGTAGCAGCCTCAGCACGAAAGCCATACATCCCACTAGACCACATGATGCGACCATCCACCGTTCACACAGCATGAGCATCGTTTGCACCGCGCGAGGTGAGGACCTGGAGATCAGTACCATCTGGCTTCATGGTGCAGACATCGAAGTTTGTCGCATTCATCTTTTAAGTGAATAGTATGTGTTCTCCCTCTGGTGAGAAGTGCGGCAAGTTGTCGGGTTAATCGGTGAGCTCCGTCACAGTCTTGTCTGAGATTCATGAGTCGAAGACCAACGACATCGACCTATCCTGTGCTGAAGACATCAAACACATCTTTCAAGTCCGTGTCATTGGAGTTCATGGTGACAATAGACGAGTTGCTTCTGAGTGATGGCCAGTCTTCCTTGCAGCGAAAGTTCGGGGAAGACGTCAGTGAAACGGTAGTCCCAATCGGCATCCCAACTGTATAACTGTTTCTCCATGGGGCGTATGGTCCATCCCGTCTTCTCGTACACCACGCTCTTCTCATCCGGCGACCATGCTGGTGAGCGAAACGCATCGCCCGAGACCGTGGTCAAGTTGGAGGTGTAGTAGAGACCCTCGGACCCAACAGGACCTTTGGCGAAGTAGCCAATCGTATTTTGATCCACATATTGTGGATGCAAGGCCAACGTATTACCAGAAGTCTCTTTAACACGGTCAGGCCAGTGGCGAAGTCGACTAACACAATTTGGGAGGTGGTGATATTGATATCCTCGGGTCGGTGTGCATTCCAAGCGAACTCTTGTGAGATCTCGTAGTAGACAATTCGGGTACCATCTGGAGACCCTTTAGGTGACCCTGGTGGGTAGCCTGCCTTTGTCGCTAGTTGGCGAAAGCCGGTGCCGTCGGGTTTAATGACATAGACAGAGAGCTCTTGAGTATGTTCCCATCCAGTTCCATTACCATGTCCAGTCCTGAGCAATCTCAGAGTCAGCGTAATCTTTTCGTAGATTTCGGAAGTGGCGCTTCATGTCCCATTTTTACTTCGGCATGCATGAGTGTGGAGATCTCCACATCCCGAGACGTCACTTACAAGGCGAAAAAAAAAGTTATGGAAGACATTGAGACTTACCAAGTTGGTTTTTCGATCAGAAGCAAATACAAGCCATTGTCCATCGGGCGACCAGCTTGGTTTCAAATATCCGCCTGGGGTCCATGAAACACCTTTCACCGTGTTTGTGTTGGTGAGGTTAGTTGAGACTCCGGTCGTGAGATTCATGACCCAGATGTTGTTCTTATAGCCATTCGCAGTTGACACATAGGCCGCCTTGAAAAGAAGGACAGTCAGTATTCATATTCTCGACTCTGAAAGGGGCCATTGATGCTGTTCTAGAACGCCAAGACATACAAAAGCTGGGGTGAGCAGAAATGACAGGCAAGGTTGAAGTGTCCCTTTGAGAAGTTGACTTGCCTGTGTTCCGTTCGGAGATAGCGCCAATTCATCCTCAAACGACAATGTTGCTAGAATTTTCTCCAATCCGGTCCCGTCTGTTCGAACTCAGTAGAGATCTGAGTTTCCATCACCGTTCTGCTCGCTCGTGAAAGTAATCCATTGTCCATCTGTGGAGAATTGTGCGTGATAATCGTACGTAGAGCTGTTCAGCGGCTGGTGTTCGTTGGTGCCATCGACATTTGCCACGTAGAGTGTTGAAGTCGAAGGGCCGATTCGGTCCATGAGAAACACACCCTTCTACCCGAAGATGGGGCTCGAGGAGAAAGAGTGTGCGGGTTTGGCACCGTAGGAAAACCTCTCTCCATTTTCTCATAGGGACATCGTGCAGCAAGTATTGGGCTCACTGTGAGCCCTAATAAGGCGACGAGAGATGAACGCATTGTCTTTTCCTGCTCCTCGTTCGAAGTGAAAGGGAAATTGAGTTGAAAAAGATAGAAGTGAAGAGAGTGGTCTAGACCCTTTCTCGAGAATTCCCTGATGTATATGCAAACTCCCAAAGCAAAAGAAATAGACTCCTACCTTGTGCAAGACCAAGCATCTGGGTGTTCACACCCAATAGCAGACCTCGAGTGACTTCCATTTCAAAATTCCACATTGATTTGCATCTGCCAAGAAACGGGCCAAGACTACTTAGCAGGGCGGGGCTGTATGGATGTAAGAAGAAATATGCAAGATGTTGTGTTATGGTCCATAGAAGGAAGTTTGCTCGACTTTGTTGGTCCACTTTTGCGACCGAAGAAGGGTTTGGAGACCCTATTGATCTACAGTCTCTATTAGCTCGAACATTTCTTAGCTCAAATAGGAAGGCGCAGGACTATCCAAGTCAGGTGAAAGCTTGCAGAGGGAGGTCTTACTTAAATTTCGGGACCGAGAGCCCGGTTAACGATCGTAGATGCTGGGACTATTTTCCAGCATTTCGGGTGTTCAAAAGTGGTGCATTCAGGAGTAAGCGCATATGCATTCAGAAATGACTCCATGATAGATGTTTGTAGTAGAAAACTGCATTCGTGCCGGCGGAAGTGAAGGACGTAGTCAGTTTTTTCGCGAAGAGTGAGGTGGGCGGTGAGAGGGCAATGTGTTTCAGATAATTGGTGCCTGGATCTTGGGGCATAAGAGAACACCATGAATTTGAAGCAAGATTGAGCTACAAAGGCAATGTCCCATTACAAGTGAAATTGAGATTTGGAGAATAAAAATATTTATTTTTGAATTGGGAGTAGAAGTGTCGACGATCATTTGACAGTACAATTTCAGGCGTGGAAAGAAATGAGTCTTCACCAATACCAGGAACATCCCAAACGACCCAGTCACGGTTCTTGTTAAAAGGCATCGTAAGCCCAAAGTTCCACCGACCTTCCACTTCATCCTTGCTCTTAGTGCAGCAAGAGAAAATCCGAGTGTCAGAAAGCGGATGCACGTGTGAGAGCAAACTTTACCTCAGTATCTCGTAGACTCCATTTAGTAGGACCTATTGGCCCTCGTACATCACTATTTCTGTTTCTTTGAAATCTGGATAGTTAAGAAGGTTCTCCTACCTGATTTCATGGTTGATGAGAAGGTAGCAAGTTGTGTTCGTGTTCATGGCGTGAAACATGTGATTTTAATACATCAAAAATTTCAACCTGCCCTCGCAAGAGCGTCTGCTGTTAATTTCCTTTTGAGATTCCAGCTGTAAAAGGAGGGTTCAATGTAACCCTTACAGAGCTCATATTTTGCTACAGATTTCAAGGAGACATGGTCAAGTTGATCTCCTCGTGAACACCAGCATCAAAGGCGCAACTTCCATAGTGAACACATCTTTCGTCTTCTCTAACAAGTCCTTTCCAGTTTCTCCTAGAGCAAAGGCAATTTCGAACTCGGTGACCAATCTCGCGGTGACAATACGAAGTTCCATTAGAGCAAGTTGCTTGCCAATGCACGAGTATGCACCTGCCACATTATCAGCCATATCCAGGGACTTCGAAGAATTTAGAGACCAGGTGCGAACCAGATGCGAATGGTATGAAGACTCCTTTGTTGAGAATTAGTTCGGGCTCGTCTCCCCATCTTTCAGGCAAGAACTCTTCAGCACGCTTGAAACATGACTCCACTGCTTCATGTTAGCTGGTTGCGGAAAGCGCAGGGTAATCTTTGACCTACATCTTCCCATACTCCACGAAGGAGCAGAGATCGTGACGCCACCTGGGATGAATACATCTCCGACAGTGATTCCTTCGGGAGGAGTCTGTCTCAAGACCCCACTTGGTACAGGGGGATGAAGTCGAAGTGCTTCGTTGATGACTCCGTTGAGGTACTTTGCATCTTGAAGATCTCGGAGCTCCGTCTCTAAACCTGGTTTGTAGAATGTAGAGAGTTCTTCTCGAAGTTTTGAGATAATGCGAGGTTCCTTGGCGAGGTGGTAGAGGATGTGGGTCATTGCTGAGGAGGAAGTATCGCTGCCAGCTACAATGACAAGACGAGTATCTCCCCACAACCACCTCGTAGATTGTTAGCCACAGACCTTCAGATCAGAGATAGATTTATAGTACCTGGGATCGCTGACAACTGGATCTGGATTCTCATTCTCGGCTTCAATCAACCAAGTCATGATATCCGATTGCTCTGGATTATACTGCACATCGAGTGATCAGCGGTGGAGCAATGTCAGAGGATGGACTCACTTCTTTCCTAGCCAATATCTGTTTATCACAGAAGCTGATCCAGTGGTCGATTCCAGGAGGCTGAGGTAGCGCCTGGAAGATTGGAATCGCCCATGGAAAGGGCGTCGCGAGTCCAAGTGGAGCCATGCCATCTTGAAGGGCAGTTAGTCCATGATGCTGTGATATGTCAGTGAATTCAAAAATCACGAGTGGAGTTCTTACTTTCTTTCCGCTTGCGAGCATGTCAAAAGTCTTGCCAAATGCGATGTCGCCCATAACATCGAATGCATAAAAGTTCATCCACAGAGATGCATCGACAGGTTCTCCAGAACGTGCTTGAAGTTGCTTGACCAGCTGATCTGCATGTCCAGTTACGCGGCTCTCGTAGTCACGCAAGGCTACATCCTTGAATCAGCCTCGCAATTTTTCAATTTCATCATCCATTCCTTACCTTTGGAATTGAAAGCTCGATCCCATACCTTTCTTCGCTTTGCATGAATTACAGGATCCCTTTCAAGTTGAAGAGACTTCTTCGGAAGTCCAACGACATCGTACCATGCTGTCTTGGTACACTTAGAACCAGGCCCGTATATAAGAGGAACAGCATCCGGGATGATTATGGTGACTTCATTCGGACCAACTCTGTACTTTGGAGTCAGCATTGTCTGCGTAATATGAGTAGTGCCTAGTCACCTGACGATATTGCCATATTTCTTGTGCAATCTATCTGCCTGTAGATAGTTGTCTGACTTCTTGAGTAGTCGAAATACATGAGCAAGCTTCGTAAGTTTTGCACTCAGCGGGCCTGGAAATCCCTTCAATGGATGGAAGAATACTCGGTAAGTCAGGATGCTCGCTGTCAACGAAACCAAGTACGATAAGACTATTATTGCAGTGAGTTGCGCAGTACTCCAAGTTGCGCTCCAAGGATCGAATCTGCAAATGACTGCGAAAATCAAAAGAGGGGAAGTGAAGAGGATAACTGCAAGCCGCACTGCTTGAAGGTGATGCTCGCCATGGATGAAGTATCCAAGATGTGAGGAAACGCCAAGCAGGGCAGAGAAGCCGATGATTGTTGGAAGAGGGGGTATATTTTTCTCCATTAGGTCGAAGATGTTAGACCGTGGCCGATAGCTCTCATCGCCATTTGATATGTTTGTCGGTGAATAAAGGAAGAAGCTCGATGCAGGATTACATCATCACTGCCATCTTGAAACGGCTCTCTGACCTCAAGTGCGGCGAAACCTTCCGATTACAAATCGCCTTCACATTTTATCAAACTTGAAGAAAGGAGAACGTGATCTCCATCAAGCAGAGACTTCTCGTCTTCGTGAAGAAGGATAGACCCGAATGGCTGACGGATGATACGAGTTTTCGCCGCAGACGGTGGAATGACCTCGGCGTTCAGGGGACCATCGCTAAGCTTGGCCCCTCCCCTAGCAGCAGCTAATTTTAGCGGACAAATCAGTGAGGGAGTTCAGCTTCAGCCACCAGAATTAGCTTCATGAAGAAGACATAGTGGCTGACAGAATTTCCTGATTAAGCATGTCTAACATGCACGACGAAAGGAATTAAGACGACGCGGGGTTAATTTAAACGCCTCCTAAGGATAAAGTGTCTACCTCAGCAACTTTGATCCTATGACTTAGAAGACTTGCAACGTCCGTTAATGTTGAGATCACTTCAAATCAACTCTCGACTCGCCACCAAAACCAGATCAACACCGAGGCTGAACCTCGTCAGAAATCACTTCTCAACAACCGTAAACATGCCTGGAAAATACGCCCATCTTCATGGACCCGGCAACGAAAATGGCCCAGGCGACGCCCGCCCCACCGCTCTCCAAATAATTAAAGATGAAGGTCTCGAAGGAAAGATGGCCGACAAGTCTTCCTCGTTACAGGCACCTCAGCAGGAATCGGCCCAGAAACCGGACGCGCATTCGCAGCGACAGGAGGGAAAGTCTTCATGACTGTTCGAGATATGAAGAAGGGCGAAGAAGCATGCAAATCCTTCCTCGAACCTGGACGTGTTGAGCTTCTCGAGATGGACAACAACGATTTGGAGAGTGTGAGGAAAGCTGCGAAGACGTTCTTGAGCAAGAGTGACAAGTTGAGTGTTCTTGTTTGCAATGCAGGAGTTATGGCTGCGCCGTATGAGAAGACGAAGGATGGGTTTGAGAGCCAGTTTCAGGTCAATCACTTGTCCCATTTCTTGCTCTTCAGTTTGCTCAAGGGCACGATGCTGAAATCTTCGACGCCAGACTTTCACTCGAGGGTCGTGACTGTCTCTTCGATTGGTCATGCCGCGGGTGAAGTACAATTCGGGAACTATAACTTCGGTGATGGGAAGGATTACACACCATGGGCTGGGTACGGACAGTCGAAGACAGCCAACATTTACATGACGAACGAGATTGAGAATCGCTATGGGGAGAAGGGACTTCATGGTATCTCGCTGCATCCTGGTGGAATGTGGACTGGTCTTCAAAAGTATGTGTCTCCAGAAACGTTAGCCCAGTGGAAGTCTCGACCTGGTGTAGACAAGCACGTGAAGAGTTTTGAGCAGGGTGCAGCAACCTCAGTGTATGCCGCCGTTGGGCAAGTGTTTGAAAAGAAGGGAAGATTGTATCTAGTTGATTGTGATGTTGAGCAAGAGAAAACAGACAAGAAGGATGGATACAGTCCCCACATCTATGATAAGGATAAGGAGGCAAGACTGTGGGAGGATTCGTTGAAGATGGTGGGGTTGACAGAATCATGATGATATCCGAGCTTGAGGGATAAGAGCACTGATGAGATCAACCGAAATATACTCCTTGAATTTTGAGACCCGTTTATTATGTCCGTGGGATTCGCTTGACATATTCTAACAAAGTACACTGTCCCGTTCTTGATCACGTCGTCTTCGTACCTGGGACGATCTGCTGCTGTCACACCATCATCTTCCCAAGTTTGCTAATCGTCCCTAACATAATCGCGTGGACCATCACTCAAAATTTTGTGAAGCAAACCGTTCTCTAGAATGGATTGCGAGTCCATAGCTTTGGCAGGGACGTTGGAGTCAGTGGTGAACGCGGATACACCCAATATTCGCATATCAATCAAGTAGATACAATCGGAAGCCAGTTTTTACTGAACAGCAGGGTAAGGAGAGAAACACTTCCATAGCGTGAGAGGTTACTGCCTTTGAGATCGAGGTACAAGGTTGCGGAACAGCCGTAGACGAGTTTGTTGACCAACTCGGTCATGAGCCCCTGTAGCGATCAGGAGTGTCGATGAACATCATAGAAATTCTCCCAACTGCCATTGGAAGACTAGATGAAGCTATTGCTAGAATTTTTCTTGACATTATTGATAAAACTTCTTAAGCACGGAACTTATATACTGCGCAGACAAAGAAAGACGCCATTTGCTGCGTCAAGCGTGCGCATGAGGCGGGAACGCGACATGCTTTTGGAAGGGGTAAGCTCAGTGTAGAAAATGAACCAAATTTCTAGCCCAATTTCCAGTAGCATGAAACGAAACAAAAATGCCTACGGGGAGGTCCAGAATCTAACTGTATAGATTTAAATGCTCATGTTGATCCAACCAATCAGAAGAAGCCCTTATAGCTCGTATGTCTTATCTAATCTCACCATTCATCAACCGTAACTAACAACTCCTAGAATGGTAGAGCGCGTCACTTGTATCCTTCATCTGTACATGACGAGGTTGTTGGTAAGTCTCAAATCTCAATTTCATGGAAACACTATCTAACAATGAAACAGGTTCGATTCCAGCTGGGGGCGTCTATTACTTTTTGCTGTTTTTTTGTGTGAAAACTTTGTGGGCCTGCCCCGCAATTTACCCCTCCCTCGCTTGCTTCAGGGGAAGCGAAAGTCAGTTCAGGCTTTGAACGCTGTATTTTGGTACACTTTCAGGGCATCTTACGGATTTTCAGGGCAACGTCGCTGAAAACTCAGGCTGTCAATCACTGGGACAACAGCGCATTAGAGATGCATTCCAGAAAGACCATCAAAATCAAATCATCAGCGCCCCTGAAACCTCTCATTAATTTTTGTTTAATTCCTTTTTTATAACATCCTCTTCTGTCATCCGATCTCCAACTCAACTAGAATATAACCTCAACCTTGTGCTCACCGGTTTCAAAATACCCACTTTCTCCAACTCCTCCATCAACCTCGCAAGCACAAAATCACACCCCCTCGCCGCCTGAATCGCAATCGTAACAGGCAAATACTCAACCTTCCCCGTAACCGTACTATTATACGGCGCCTCTCCAAGCGGGACAATCACCTCTTCCGCCCCCGCATATCCCGCAACAGCCCAATCACTGATTCCCAACAGTGGATGATTCATTACTAGAAAGTAACAATTGCGATAATCGGTAGTGCCAGCAGGCCATGGATAGATGTATAGACCTTCGGAACAAGAATCTGGGTCGGGCTGTCCGAATCCGTTAGTTGACCACTAGGTAGGCCCGACCATGAACAGCTGAGTTCCAAAGTCATCGAGGTGGACACACGCGACTGAGTGTCGACAGAAGGCATTTCGGAGCCGTCGTAGGCTAGGGAGACTGACTGGAGAAACCGGTTTGAAAAACATCATCTGAGCCGAGAAACGTAGAAATCGTAAAGTTGAGCTCTGAAGTCGAAAAATGGCTGCTATTGGTGTGAATGACGGTCAACGGCAGGAGATCTGCTCAAATGTCAAGAAGCCTAGTGACGATTTGGCTATTGATTCCCTGAAGAGTCGAGACAGGAACACCTCCAGCGTAGTAGGTGATGTCTCCGAGCGTGACCACTTTTCCGTTGTCGATGAGATCTCCTTTGGCCAAGACTGCCTGAAACACAAATACCAATGAGGCAGGGAGCCAATTGAGGAGAGACCTCATGATTCCGGATGCTCTTGACGGAGAGACGAGTTGAAGAATCATGCGCGAGGAAGCCAAAAGAGACGAGGGTTATGGTCTCTTATATGCACTAAAGATTTAAGAAAGCTGTCCTTCAGACTGCTAAGGGTGGGGTCAGACTTCCGGCACAACATTAGAGTCCGTACCATCCGGCGAGATCGGAGACGTACTGGAGATAGCTTAAGGGAACCTAGCACAAAGTGAAGAATTTAAATGCGAAAAACATGCTACTTATTTCAGCCGAAAAGAAGTACTTGACTGAAACTGGAGAAATTGAGGAAAGTCGACAAGCGTCGCTTGACATTCACGTATCCCACCCTTGGCAGAACTTCCAAACCAATGAGATAAGACGCCGCCAAATGATCGTTCACCGCATTCGCGGCTCTGATCAAGGAACGCTCTCGGATGAGCGATTTGGTAACCTCTTAAATACGACTTTGAAAGATAAAGATGCAGGAATAAGTGCGGGGTTATGCTTTCTTCCTGCCTCCATCCCACTCACCAACATCCGTATCCAAAGAGAATCGAATCAGACACACTTCGGCCGATAAAAGGTTTTCCTTCGAAACTCGTCCACCGTACTGGGACTTCCCAAGCTCTGGTCCCAAGTAATGCTCGGAAATAGACCAGGTTAAGCTTAACTCGAGGAGGAAACCATATCCACACCGATACCAAGAACTGCATTAGATCGCATAGATAGACATGACGACGTATGTTGAAGTTTTTATTTCTCACACTTGCGACTTCGGTGCCGCAATCATCTTCGCCGCTCTTTTCGAAGTGAACTGAAAGCACTCTGGAAGTCCGGTCTCACTCCAGTCCTTGCCAAGAACCATCTTCACAACGCCCGGCGCACAGGTGAAGATACGTGCCATGCCTGCCAAATATCAGTACTTTGCCCAAGGAAGGGCAGAGAAGACTTGCCGTGACCACCAAAGCCAGCACAAACCCATTGCCCCTCCATCCCTTCTACACGCCCAACGAAGGGAACGAAGTCTCCAGTCATCCCAATAATCCCACTCCAAGCATGGTCCAACCCCTCACCATGAACCCCACTGCCAGAAATATCAGCCTCTTCACCAGGAAACAACACCTTCCACTGCTTCAAAGCATCCTCTAAAATCTCATCATTATACTTCCCATCATTATACGTCACAACACCCCTCCTCGTCTCGGTACTCAAGGTTGGGTTTGCTCTCGAAACACCCAGTATCAACGTCCCATCTCCTCGTCTCTGAATCAGCGAATAGAAGTGATGCAGGCTATATCTCAGCGAAAATGTCTTCGTCAACGTGTTCTCAGCTGTGAAAGCAGGTGGTGCGACCAGAGAGTGAGTTTGTGCTCGATTGGGCGTTAGATGAGGTTCTAATTGCGGGAGAAGAAGAGATGCGTATGCGTTCGTGCAATGAATGACTCCTGGACTTGTCACCATGCCGCGAGGGGTATGAACATCCCACAACTTCTCTCCAGTTTCCGATTTTGTGACTTTTGACACAGGACAGTGAGTGAACAACTTCACACCCTTTTCAACACAAGAACTCAACAACCACTGCGCCAATTTCGCTGGATGGCTTGACCCCGCAGGCCATTCGTACGCAGCAATGGCATCCTTGACGCCCGTTCTCTTCTTCGCTTCGTCACCCTCATAGAACGAGACGTGGGATACGTCTCCACCAGCTTTCTTGAAAGCTTCAAAGTTCTCTGCTTCGTAGGCTGCGAATTCGGGCGTCATGCAGACATCGAATGTGCTGCTGAGGTAGAAATCACAGGGAACGGAGTACTTTTTGACGAAGTCATCGACGCGGTCGAGGACGAGACGTTCGTTGGCGATGATTTTCAGGGCTTGGTCGGGGCCGTGGAGGGAGGAGTAGTGTTTGAAGCCTCGGAACGCATCTTCAGATTGTCAATGCTAGATCTCAAAGAAGTTTGAAAGAGAAGAGGACGTGGGGTCATACCTGGTCTCACGTGCCCAGCATTCCTCGAACTCGCACCACTTGCAGCTTCCCTCGCCTCAAGAATCACAATGTCTTTCCCATCGACACCATTCCCTGCCAACTCAAAAGCTGTGAGGGCGCCCGAGATGCCGGATCCGATGATCACGTATTTACTCGATGCTGGGACAGGGGTGGATTTGTTGATATTGAGGTGAGGATAAGCTCGAGTCGTTCGCTGCCAGTAGCTCAGACATGGCTTTGGGAGAGGTGCTGATGGGGTTACCGACCCTTTAAGGTCTTCATCTAACGCGATCATGACTTTTGGCTATGAATTGACGAGGTTGAACGTCCTCCGGGACCGGCGAGATTTTGATCAACCTTGAAGAGAGGCGCTTGCGCTTGTCGGCTGAAAGCTTCGAGATACATAGAAGAATTTCCAACGACGCTTCAACCTTCCTCTTTCCTCGATGCTATCATTCCGACGACTCGTTGACGGTCGAGTCGATATCTGTTACCCATTTTTGTTGTCGGATGGTGGCAACACTCTCGCTGCCAAGAGTGGGATATTCTCATCCCAACATGTAAAGATCAACACCCACTAATGCATTGCATTGCCCGCCGGCCGACGTTCAGGCGTCGCGAAGATGTCTGTTTATCACAAACGTTTTGCTACGTTACCGCTAGTCTTATCTTGATCGTCGCAAGGGCGATGGAACGCTTTCGGTGTTTTTCCCTGCCGGGAATCTTGTTCTGCGATGAAATCTTTCAGCGTGGAGAGCCGCGGCCAAGCACGATAAGGATTTGAAATTGGGATATTTTCCGTCCTTTTTCTTCTTCTTCGTCTTGTACAGTATTGCTCTTAGAACATTACTTGAGATCAAGTCGATTACTGAGGGTAAATTGAGATAGAGGTCGAGATGGTGTCGTGGAAAGGCTTTGGTCGCCCAGCGGTGTTGGCCAAACATGAGCGAACCCCTGCTGAGAAGAGTCTCGTGCTCCGTCTTGATATATTTTTGATGACTTTTGGCTGCATTTCTCAAGGTATGATTAACTCCTCTCGGTTTTCTTGACAAAGTGGAAGCTAATCAATGGTCTTACAGTTATCAAGTGAGGGCCATGAGTTCCGACAATGTCAAGGCACCTGACTGACCACGTGCAGATATCTTGATCAGCAGAACATCAGCAATGCCTATGTCTCTGGCATGAAAGAAGACCTCAAGCTCTATGGGGATGAGTTGAATTAGTACTCCTCCTCCTACCTCAAAGTAGAACTTTTCTGACGCTGTCCAGCTTCACGACATGGTTTAACGTGGCGTATTGCATCTTCCTCATCCCATCTCAGATCATCCTCACCTACGTCCGACCCAGCCTATGGCTCCCCGGACTCGAGATCGCCTGGGGCCTGATGACTGGCCTTATTGCTACAACCAAGAATGCAAAGCAAGTCTATGTTCTTCGAGCATTTCTCGGGATGTGTGAGAGTAGTGCTTGGCCTGGAATGATGACTTTGTTCAGTGAGTGATGATGCTGAAAGCAGGAACAGAGAGCTCAAAACTGACAGCCAATAGTGCATTGGTATACGCCCACCGAGCTGGCAAAGCGTATGGGCTTCTACCATTCCTGCCAGGCAGTCGGAGGCATGATGTCCGGCGCTCTCCAAGTCGCCATCACCAACACCCTAGATGGCACACACGGCCTTGCAGGCTGGCGGCAAGTCTACCCTCCCCTCTCGGACACCACAACTAACAACTCCTCACAGCTGGCTCTTCGTAATCAACGCCATCATAACAGTAATCTGGGGCTTTTTCGGCTTCTTCATGATCCCAGACCTCCCCAACCGTCCCAACCCACGCTCGTTCTGGTTCACGAAAGAACATGCTGCTATGGCTATGGAGAGATTAGAACGACATAACCGTGCTGAGCCTAAGAAGATGACTTGGGCTGGCGTTAAGTGTGTTTCATTTTCCTCCATGTGATCTTTGCTGATACTTTCAGGCGAACTTTCTCAAGCTGGGTGGTCTATTTCATCGCTGTGCTTTATATTGCGACCGTATTAGCCTCATACGGATACGCATACTTCAACCTATTCCTAAAGAGCCTAAAGAACCCTGATGGAACGACGAGGTGGACGACTTCTCAAGTGAACGCAATCCCAATCGGTGGAGGAGCGATCCAAGTCGTCTTTGTCTGGATATGGGCCCTCCTCTCCGATTTCTTCGGCACGAGATGGACGCTCATTATCGCTCAAGCCATTATTGGGTTGATTCCTACGATTATAATGAGCATCTGGACACACCACCCTGCTTCTGTTGCTTTGTCGGCGGTTTATGCCAGTTATTTCATCTCGTATATTTGTTTGGGGACTGCGCCGCTTATTATGAGCTGGCTTTCGGATATGTTCGTATATCCCCCCTTAGTCTAAATTGGAGTTCATGCTGACAGGAAGCAGTATACCGCAAGATCCAGAAGCGCGATCATTAATCGTTGGCGTGACGATTGCAGGTTATTATGCCATTGCTGCTTGGAGTCAAGTTTTGGTTTGGCCTGCTGTCCAAGCTCCTTATTGTATGCCCTCTTCCATTGTCCCCTTTGGAATTTTTTATGTGCTGACTAGTATGAAAAGATAAATATGGCTGGCAATCGGCTCTCGCGCTCTGGGTCTTAGTCATGGTCATGACGTGCGTCTTGCGATACGTTGACGTTCGGTATATGTTGCCGAAGCGAATGGAGTACGCGAGAGAGATTCATGGTGGTGAGGTGGACAGTGAGGATGGAAGGGAGGTTGTTGGTGTGGAGAGGGAGTCTGGGGACATGGATGAGGATTCGAAGGGTGGCAAGGATGTTAGGACGAAAGTTGTTGCTGCTAGCTGAGGCTGAAGGGAGGTTTGGAATTTGATAGAGCGCGAGATGATAAGGATGAGGACGCAGTGTCCTTCAGGCTCCATCTGAAACAGGCAAGAGCGAGAGGAGAAACCTAAGAGAATTGTGAAAGAACTCTATGACAAAACCTAGTGCTTTAAGAAGCAGCTTGAAATGAAACATTTGAAGCCCTCTCTTTTCTCTCACATACATACATACGAGTGAGGCTGAAGTTTCTTCTTCAATATTGACAGTTGATCACCGGAGAAATTGATAGCGCCAAGGACGCAAAATATTTCACGAAACGAGAATTCCGGGAGAACGGCGAATGAGCCTCATGACGGCTCCTAGAATCTTCCGACTTAATAAATGAAGCCATTTCCTCGAGCCTCTTCGCCATCCTTACATACCTCGGCATTCCCCCTCTCAGCCTCGTGTGATCCATCGAAAAGGGTGCGAGCGCCACCAAAAAAACAAGCGAGAAAATTCCGGGAGAACGGCTGTCGGCCCCCATCTCCCGTGCGGCCAGAAAATTGTCCCGACTTTCTGGAAAACTCCTGCAAATGATGATGTAAATAAAGTCTTTTCCATCTTCAAGTACCTCGGCATTCCCCCTCCAATATCCTCAGCCTCGTGTCCTTCCATGTTGTCTCACTCATTTCCGCTCGCTTAATATTAGGGGTTCCACTGCCCATAAATCCACGGCCCGACTTTGACATCTATCCTTTAAATGAATTTTCTTTACGTGCGAGAGATATCGTTTGCCTACCAACCTACCAAATGCGCATACCCAAGCGGGTCAGACTCTTATCCACACGTCCCACGCCCAAATATGAGAGGCTCAAGGATGGCAGAGGTAGTTTACCTCGGCATGTTTTTGCTTGGCGGTTTGAGAGTTGAGCTGTTGGGCTGAAGTTGTGGATCGATGTTGATTGAAGAAAGCGGCGAGTCCACGCCAAAGTGGTCCCTACGCACTTTCTCACGAGTCAAAATGAGGCTCCGTCCTAGGATCGGTCACCGATCGAACTTTGGGTTCTGGACGCAGCCGTGCACGATGTTTTGATTGAAAAGATGAGTGGGCCACTCTAGTTCTTTATCGCAAACCTCTTCCAAAAGAAGAGATGCCGAGGTTCATGTTGCTGTTTCCATGCTGCTGGGACCGTACGAGATTGGTGATGAGTGCTACGGTGCGTTTTTGATGTTGGTGGTCAAGTCTGTGGATTGGTTTTACAGTAGGTGTGGATCTCCCGTGAAGAGCGTGGGATGATATACATACCGAAATTTCCCTTGCTTCCGCTTTTGAGGCTCTTGCTGTGTTTCCTCCATTCTCTATCTTTTCCGTTCCTTTGGCTGTGTCTCTTGTTTCTATAGCAAGGCTATCAATATGGTCGAATTCCAGGAGCCTGAGAGGGCTACCACACCCACAAACACCAACAAACCCAACTCTCTACTCGAATCACCAGCGGAAACAGCAGTCAACACCGCCGCTCCTTCCCGAGTGCCCTCCATCCTCGCCAACGAGTCCGAAGATCTCGAAGATGGCATCACCGCCGAAAAGATTGCCTCCGCCGCCGCCGAAAAGGAGTCCAAAATCCACGGCTGCGTCGACCCCGTAACCCATAACGTAGGTTGGGATGGCCCAGATGATCCAGAGAATCCCATGAACTTTCCTCGGAGCAAGAAATGGATCATCACAATCAGCACAGCATTCATAACGTTCTGCGTTAGTTTCTCGAGCAGTGTTTTCTCCACTGCGACGGAGATCACGGCGTATGAGTTTGATGTTAGTCTTGAGGTTATGATTTTGGGTGTTAGTTTATATGTTTTGGGGTTTGCTTTCGGTAAGTAGCTTCCTCTTCTCTTTATCTTCGAGGGAATAAAAACTGAATGCTAAACAGGACCTCTCTTCTGGGGCCCAATATCCGAGCTCTACGGCCGCACCCGCCCAATATTCATCGGCTTCTTCATCTTCTCCATCTTCCAAATCCCCGTCGCCCTCGCCCAAAACGTCTACACAATAATGATTTGCCGTTTCCTCGCTGGTTCCTTCGGCGCCGCCCCCATCTCCATCGTCGGCGGCACCTACGTCGATTTCTGGGACGCTCTCGACCGCGGAATCGCCACCGCCGGTTTCGCAGGCGCAACATTTCTCGGACCCATCGCTGGGCCTATTGTCGGAGAATTTATAGTTAAGAATGAGAATATGGGATGGAGATGGACTGCTTGGATTACGTTGATTATGAGTGCGTTTTTTGGAGTCATTGGACTGTTTACGTTTCCGGAGACGTATGCACCGGTGCTACTTAAGAGAAAGGCGGAGAAGATGAGGCATGAGACGAAGAATTGGGCAATTCATGCGCAGTTGGATGAGAAGCCCGTACATCTGAGGGCGTTGTTTGAGAAGTATTTTTCGAAGCCTTGGGTTATGCTTGCTCAGGAACCTATTGTGAGTATTTGCCTTAGCGAGATGGAGGAAGAAATGCTAACTAGGTTGATAGTTGATGGCGATGACCGTCCACTCTTCCTTCGTCTACTCAATCCTCTACCTAATCTTCTTCGCCTACCCCTACTCCTTCCGCCAAGTCCGTGGTTGGGCGACTGGAATCAGTGCTCTCCCATTCCTCGGTCTCTTCCTTGGCAGTAAGCATCACTTCTTCTCCGCCACATCTCTTCAACTTTCTCCTCTCCCTTAAACTGAGCAGCTTTCACCCTCACCTAGTTCTCTTTGATCAAACACTGTACTAACTTATCTTAGTCGTCGGCTGCTGCATGTACATAGCCCTCGACACAAAACTCCGCTTCAACCCCATGCTCATCAAATCGAAGAAACCTTTCTTACCAGAAGCCCGCCTCCCACCCATGATTGTCGGCTCGATCTTGCTCCCAATCGGATTATTCTGGTTCGCATGTAAGCATCAACCTCTCAGATCGTCACCTCTCCCCTCGTTTGCTCTGGAGTGCAGTGCTCCATCGCACTGAAGTCTGCACTCCTGAGACAAGCCTCTACACCTCCAACCCAAACAAAACAGCAAACTAACTTCAGACAGGGACATCAAACCCTAACATCCATTGGGCACCTCAAGTCGTCTCCGGCATCTTCACCGGCTGCGGAATCTTCCTCGTCTTCCTCCCCTCCCAAATCTACGTCGTGGACTGCTACCTCCTCAACGCTAACTCAGCACTCGCAGCCATGGCATGCGCCCGCGCACTCATGGCGGCGGGATTTCCGCTTTTTGCTACTTATATGTATGAGAATCTGGGGGTTGATTGGGCGACTAGTTTGTTGGCTTTTTTGAGTGTGGGGATGGTGCCGTTTCCGGTGTTGTTTTGGAAATATGGGGAGAGGTTGAGGATGAAAGGGAAGTTTGCTTTTGCTTTATAGATATACCAGAGGGAGTAGAGGTAGAAGGTAGATGGTCGGATTGGGATTGGGATTGGGGATACCATTCGCATAAAATCGGCGTTTCAGGTAGACTTTGGTAGGCTGATACCCGATAGCATAGATAATCGTAAAGCATAGACATATATAGAATGTGTATAGTCGTAATTCATAACTCATCTCAAAGCATATATCGGAATCGTGGTCCATCATTCTCTTCTCCCTCTTCTGCTTCGGCGTGTTTCCGTTTCACTACCGGGCCAAACTTTCGATCAAGCTTCTTGTTCTCCCATACTAGCAAAGTGCGCAACAATATTGCCAGAAAGCCATTGAACAGCATGAAGGCGGCACATACCCACATTCCCTTCCTGTAGTAAGGCTCCTCGCTGGCGGGGTATAATCTCGTACCGAGGAGAGGTCCGCATTGTCCGACGACATTGATGATGGCAATTCCAGTTCCTCTCTTGCTATCACTGCCTTGGTTGTTCATCACCCAAGGAAGGATATTCCCAATGCACGGAAAGACACCCGCTGCAGCGAGAAACACACCAGCGTATCGGACTCCGGTTCTGGTTGACACTGCAAGCATGATGTACCCTGACGCTCCGAGCAGAGAGAGTAGAACAATTGTGTAGCCACGTTGAGAAGTTTTATCCGCAAACCAGCATGTAAGCAAAACCATCAGGAAAGCGAGGAAGTATGGGGGTGCAGAGAGGCCTTGCGCATTGACGTTCGAATATCCCATGGCGGCGAGGATAGTAGGAAGGAACACAGGAAGACTCGCGAATGAGACATTGCACGAAAAGTACATCAGACCATTGATCCAGGGCTAGAATAATGTCAGCAGGTACCATCTAACGGAAATCAGATGAGAGATATACCTTGTAATCAAGCAACGTGATCCCGACATCCCGCCAATTGACACCGCTGATTCTGATATTCTGATCACCTCCAACTTGACGAATAGATCTTGCTTTGGCTATGGCCTTTTCCTCCTCATTCAGAAACTTGGCTGTCTCTGCGCTGTCGGGCATAAGGAGCCATGTTGCTCCAGCGGCTACTACAGACGGTAGCCCTTCCACGAGAAATAGCAGCCGCCATGAAGATATGCCATGTGGATGTCCAGATGTAATGCCATATGCCAGTGCACCTGCGAAACAAGTTGCGAGAGGGGCCGCGCTGAGGTAGAGCCCACATCGGAAGCCAAGTTCGTTACGGAGGTAGAAGAAGGAAAGAAGGTAAGTGATACCTGAAGTGTCGAGTCAGCGCAGGCATCATTAACGCTGGGGAAGAGATCGTACCAGGAGCAAAGGAAGCTTCGAAAGCTCCAAGAAAGAACCGCACAGCCATCATTCCAGACCAATTGAACGTGGCTGCTTGTAGAGTTCCACATATTGCCCACCCTAACACACAGAACGAGCCCCAAATATGCGGTGGTATGGCTTTCCACATCAATGCCAATGGCTCGAAGACAATATAGGAGATATAGAAGATCGTCAGGAGCCATGCGTAGCTGGAGGAGTCGAGTTTGAGGGCGTCTTGCATACCGGCAATCTTCGCATTTCTGTATCCCCCAAGTCAGTCACAATTCCTTTACCAGTATGGAGTGGAAATATTTACCCAATGTTTGAGCGATCGAGGTACGCTAAGAGGTCTACAATGCCCGTCTGTCAGCCAGGGCTTTTGCCAATTCCAATGCACCACTCACAGAGGGCCATCACAAGAGGTATGAGGTGCAAGTCAATCTTTCTCACGACCTTTCTCTCCATCGCTCAATCGAATTGGCGGGGTTGAGGCGCTCCATCTCGCGGGGTAGATTCTGCCTGATGCTCAATTTCTTTCTCCGACAAGCCTTGATCTGCAGAAGCGGAGGGCGAACATTCCTCCTCCTCTTTCCTGCTGAGAATGCCCATCTTGCTAATCTCCGGAGCTCGTCAAACTGGTGTAGGGAATCGCTCCGTGTGGTAGAAGACCTATGTCAATAGAATGCCATGAAGAGAGAGAAGAGAGGACAGAAGGAAACACCCATTCTCGCTTTCGACAAGATTTCGAAGAGTCATCGTCACCGTGGCAGAGAAAGTTTCTCGTCTGCCATGTAGCCTACCAAGTGGGTTGAAGTGATGCAGTTGGGCGGATCTTCAAGGGACTACCTCTGAATAGTTTAGCTTCTGTGAACCTAAAAATTGCCGGTCGCACGGCGCTGCGAGGTCGGACTGCTCATTTTATCAATTGGAGGACGAGCGAAGAGAGGCCACTGAAAATTGAGAGAGTGTGCGTAGACTTCGAGAAACAGTGACGATGTTTTGGAAGGTCAAGAAAAAACGAGCGCAAGTTCGACACAGGCATGTCAGCGAGTGAGGGCAGAAAGATCAAGCGAGCTAAGGAGCAGTCTCACATATGCGCATAGCTGTACGCTCACACGCGTACAATTCAGAATAGCACCTCGGTTCCTGAAATTTCATCCGTTCGTACCTTCAAATCCACCAAAGAACAACAATAATACCAAGAACCCTTTCGTCTCATTTATAGGTCACTACGCTCAGCAGCTACTGTACAAATCGAGGTCACCTAGGGTGCACCGCGCTCCGCCGGTCAGCCAACTTTTCCCAGACAAATCGAAGTCTGATTTTCCAACGACAATTGCAACTCTATCAACTGGATTAAGCAGACACATTCTTATTCAAAAGAGACATTGGGTGTTGCTTTTGTGTTTACCGACAGTTGGCTTCGAAGTACACGTAAGAATCGTTTCACGAACGAGGATGGAGCACGTACAAGATGTCAGGTCTGCTGTAACTTCCCACAGCGTCGAAATCCATCTGGCCCAAAGTCAGCTTTCGTCTGAGCATGAAGATACTTGCCCTACCCTTGCCTCCGCCAGATCTGACAAGTTCAGTGTCGCGTATACAATATCTTCCTTGTCCCAAACAGGTTCAGCGACGAATGTTCCAAGTGGTCCCACGATGCATGAGCCGCCATGGTTCAAGATGTCGTCCTTGGCCCAAGGTTGTCCGTCAGGATTGCGGTCATGGTTGCCAGGACTAAACGGAGGATAGTCCGATGGGAAGTCTGATACCTTACAGAATTGGTTGACAGATATCACAAAGCATCGACCTTCTTTCGCAATGTGCTGCATTGAGGCGATCCAGGAAGGCAGATCATCTTCATGGGGAGCGATGTATATCCTGCGATCGCTTCAGAGGTGCAAAAATGGCTTGCAGAAAGAGTTCTTACTCTACACCAAGTTGGTACAATGCAAGCCTCGCAGCTGGCATGTAGTTCTCCCAGCATATCAGACCTCCTATCTTTCCAAAGCCAGCATCGACTACTTTCAATGATTCACCAGATCCTCTGCCCCATACGAGACGTTCCACGGCTGTTGGTACGAGCTGCTCCAGCTATCAGTGGTACGCCATTGAGAAGGCTGGGTCATGTACCTTCCTGTGTTTGCTGAGCAAGGTTCCATCCTTCCCAATCAAGATTGCAGTGCAATACAATGACGCTCCATCTTTCTCGATGATTCCAATGGAAAGATTGATACTGTTCTCTCTTGCTGTGTTTTGAAGGATTTCAAATTCTGGCGATGGTATCGCAACTGAAGATTCGTAGTATTTTGCATACCATTTCCGACCTGTCTTTGGTTCAGTGCTTATATTCTAACGAGCGGGGCAAGTCAGCTTCGTACCTCGGGGCTCGCGCGTTCCTATCGTTGCGTCAAATGCATATCTCCAAGGATAAGCTGATAAAAAGGCTTCGCTACCGAAGTGATCAGTGACAAGTTCAGCAATATTTTGCGGTCCAAACTCACGGGAAGCAAACAAGCTCGGCTCCTTGTTTAGCAGCCTCAGCTGTCAATACCTCGACTTTCTTCAGACTCTCTTCGAGATTGAATGCGACTGGTGCAGCCTGTACAGCCGCGACTTTGACTTGCTGAGCTTGAGGCATAACACGTGATGCAGGTTCGACCGTTCGTCAACGAAAGAGAGGGTTATGTCTTATCGCAGTTCGTGTGTCCAGCCAAGTCCTTTTGTTCATTTGAAATGCAAAAACTGTACTCTCGAACCATTCCCCAGCAATCCCGCTAAGATTCCCGCGTTCTTTGATCAGCAGAAGACACACTGCGGCACAGCCCGATCCCGTCCCACGACTTCCGAGCAAGTTGTTCGGGGTTTGAAGAATGATCTGATGGGGATTGCCCAATCGGAGCCATTGACAATGTTGTATATCCTATCTCAAGAAATGAGTGTCATCGTAGTGTTGTGGAAAGACATCGTGCAGCATTCTTTACCAAACAACGCCCTAATCGTGACAATGAGTACGTATGCTTCCCATGTTCAGGCTCATCACTAAGTTGAATAGTTCTCAACTATGTTCCACCACATAAGAACGAATACCACAACTTTGTCTCAAATCAACAATTCGCCTACCTTGAATCATTCGAGCTAGAGTCCGGGGAGGTTTTAGAGGGAGCTATTGTCGCGTACAAGACATGGGGAAGGTTGAACAATAACGGTGACAACTGCCTCGTTGTCTGTCACGCTTTATCCGGCAGCAGCGACATTTCAGACTGGTGGGGGCCATTACTTGGGAATGGAAGCGCATTCGATGTCTCAAGATACTTGATCTTCTGCGCTAACGTCCTCGGCTCACCTTACGGTACGACATCTTCGCTGAGCATAAATCCTCGGACTGGATGCATCTATGGCCCCGAGTTCCCTCAAACTACGATTCGAGATGATGTTCGGTTAGTATCCTTCTGATGAGTACCTTGAGGCCAAACTAATGTCCAGACAGCTTACACAAACTCGTCCTCGACGCCTTAGGAGTCTCAAGCGTCGCAGCAGTAGTCGGCGGATCCATGGGCGGAATGCTAACGCTCGAATGGCCACTTTGCACACCTGAGGGTTACGTGAAGAATATTATTCCAATCTCAACGTCCGTGGACCATGATGCTTGGGGCATTGCGTGGGCGGAGGCACAACGACAATGTATTTATGCGGATCCAGCTTTCGACGAGGGATACTACATTCCTTCTCCATCCACACAACCTGCTGCTGGTCTTGCGGCTGCTCGTATGGTTGGAATGCTGACCTATCGATCGTCACCATCTTTCA
This sequence comes from Acephala macrosclerotiorum, assembly GCA_014904845.1. NCBI lineage: Eukaryota > Fungi > Ascomycota > Leotiomycetes > Helotiales > Mollisiaceae > Acephala > Acephala macrosclerotiorum. The sequence continues at coordinate 288,574 of MU119228.1, forward strand.
ATTCCAGATTTGGACGTGGAGAAGGAGGAAATCAAGCCAAGAAGATCAACGGGGTCGTCACAAATGGTACCCTAGTCAATGGCACTGCAAAGTGTAAGCTAGACAGGAAATCCAATAGGGCTTTGAGCACCGTCGCGAAAGACTTCAAAGCACACAGCTACCTTCGATACCAAGGCGAGAAGTTCGTCAAGCGCTTCGACGCGAACTGCTTCATCCACCTCACTCAGAAAATGGATCATCACGATGTCGTCTCGAGGCGTCTCCCGCAACTCAACATTGCCACTCTGTCTCGCAAGGAAGTACTCCAGAAAGTCTTCAGTGAAGCACCAGGAAATGCTCTAGTCATAGGAATTGACTCAGATGTTCTATTCAGGCCCGAGCAGCAAGAAGAGATTGCGGATGCCTTGCCGAATGCGACGTTGGTGATGATTCCTTCTGCAGAGGGACATGATGGGTTCTTGCTTGAGTTCGAGATCCTGGGTCCATTGATTGAGGCACATCTGAGGAGGCAATGTCCTTGGATTTATGAGGGTCAGCCTATAGTTGTTGAGAACTCGACAAGTGACGTCAAGGATAGTGTCTTCGGTGAGGTTGAGTCTGGATGGTGATAGTTTGAGCATTGAAAATTGCGCTACACTTTGTTCTGAAGTTTCAGCGATATTTAGATTCCTTGTTCAATTTTATTAATTCTTTATAAATCAATCCTACTGCGAGAACACGAAACTCGCTTTCGAAGCCAAGGCAATCCAAACTTTCCACTCGCCCAACTTCGGTCAGACCCACGATCTCCGTCACAGGCGACTTCCGCACACGACTCAGCACTTTATCGGACCATTATGACAATATCTCTCCATCAAAGTCACCAGTTATCGATAGACGGCATTACCAGCAGGCGGAGCTGTCTATCTTCTTCACCGGCAATCCAAAGCCCGATCAGACGCCGATGTTCATGCTCACCACATCCTCACAACCGAGATCTCGAATCTCGAATCGCATTGTCTTGGCATCTAAAATCGTTTAGACTCCGATTTGAGGTGTATATGACGTGTTTCTTTGTTGGAGTATGAATTTCTTATCTTTGTCCTGCTCCTCTGCTCGTTATCGGTCGAAGATCATCGACCAGTGTCAAACATCTCAACATGCCTCTTCTCCTACCCTCAGATAACAAGACCTGGATTGTCCAGAAGTATGGCGGCACCAGCTTGGGTAAATTGTTACCACAGATCACGGAAAATATTATCCCCTCTTACCTCGAAACCAACAAAGTAGCAGTCGTCTGCTCCGCCATCTCCGGTACCGAAAAAGCGAAAGGGACAACGAGCCTCTTGCTTAAAGCAATAGAATGCGCTATCACTCCAAGTCGACAGGTAGAACTCAACAACATCATCGATATCATTCGAGATGAGCATTTCAAAGCTATCAAAGCTTTGGGTCTTCGATCGAAAGGAGGACATGAAAAGCTATTCAACCACGCCGAAGCAGATGTGACAAAGGAGTGCGAGGAGTTGAAGAGCTTCCTCACCGCAGCGCAAACAATTGGTGAAGTATCCCCAAGATCAAAAGATAGAGTCGTCTCAACAGGCGAGAAACTCTCCTGCCTTATCGTCGTCGCCGCCCTCCGCAGCAAAGGGGTTCCCGCCCACCTCATCTCACTTTCCAACATTGTCCCACCCACCTCGACTACTCACAACCTTAACGCCAACTTCTTCACCAGCATCTCATCTCAAATTCGCATCCTCCTTTCAACTCTACCAAAAGATGCAGTCCCAGTAATAACAGGCTTCTTCGGCCCCATCCTCCCCTCGCTTCTCCAAACCATCGGACGCGGCTACACGGACCTCACAGCAGCCCTAACAGCCACCGCCTTGTCAGCAACTGAGTTACAAATATGGAAAGAAGTAGACGGAATTTTCACCGCCGACCCGAGAAAAGTTCCTTCAGCACGGTTACTCGAAACCGTAACTTTAGAAGAAGCGTCCGAGCTGACATTCTTCGGATCCGAAGTCCTTCATCCTGCTGTTGCCGAGGTGGTTAGACGGGGCGGGGTGAGAGTTAGGGTGTTGAATGTGAAATTTCCAGATGGGAAAGGGACGGTCATATGGCCTAGTGTTGAGGGGGTGGTTGTTGAGCATGTTGGAGGAGGAAGTGGGGACACAACGAGGTCAAATTCCCCCGCGAATGGATTTATGGCGGCGAATGGTTATTATGGCGCCAGTCAATCTCGACGCGCTCCCACGGCGTTGACAAGTAAGGATGCGATTGTGCTTGTGAACATCCAGTCGAGTAGACAGACGAAGTCGCATGGCTTTCTGGCGCAGGTGTTTAATGCGCTTGATCAGCTGAACGCGGTAGCGGATTTGATCACAAGTAGTGAGCAGAGTGTCAGTCTTGCATTGTCGAATGTCGATAATGGAGATGGAGTCGAAGCGGGTATTGAGAAGGTCGCGCAGGCTTTGGAGAAATGTGGGAAGGTGGAGGTTCAGAGAGGAATGGCGATTGTGAGTGTGATTGGACATAAAATGAGGAATATGGTTGGCATCGCAGGTAAGTTGCCTGTACAAAGGATTGTTGCACCGACTAACAGGTCTCAAGGCCAAATCTTCTCGACGCTTGCGAGTGGTGGGGTGAACATTTATTTGATCGGACAGGGAGCTAGTGAAATCAACATCTCGTAAGTTCTGTGTTTGAGTGGGAGAATGGAAATTGACTAGTGGACTTCAGGCTGGTGATCAAGGAAGAAGATGCATTGATCGCGATGGATATCATTCACACCAATGTGCTAGGTATACCGCGAATTAAAACAACGCATACTCCTATTTTCCAAAATAGTATGATGAAAGGTAAAGTTTCTAAGCCAAGGAGCAAGTTCGTTGCTGATCTTGAACAGGACCTTGGTTGTATTGAGAAGAGTCTAACGATGGGAATTCATAGTGAAAGAGGATGCCCATGGAATTGCGTAGAGAGCGTATACATAAAAATCTAATAAAAGTTTGCAAAATTTCGCATCGATCAAAATTCTTGAGCTCCATGCAGAACGCCTTTGTTTCTTTGAGAACTATCGCAAAAACTGAACCTCGAGTACGCGCCTATTGAACCCTCTGCCCAGAAGAGTGGCAAATCATTGAGTATCAGTAAAATAGCTACGTCGAAGTCGTTTCACTCAGAGCTGCCCTCTGACAGCTCATCAAGAATGAATATCTGTCACGTGGGGTCTTCCTGCTCTCCCGAGACTCCCTGGAGACAAGTCAGCAAGATCATGTCCACTGCGGCACTGCCTCACTGCCCCACACAACAAATCTATGCCGAGAATATAAACCCCGCGGCTAACCCCATATCTCTCAGACGACTCTCGAATTTCAAACCCCGAATCTGCAGGAAGTGGAACTGCTTATCTTTCCTCGCATTCAAACCCCAATCTCTTGTCTTTCCTCGCATAGAAACTCCAATCTCTTATCTTCCATTTTTTTCGGGTGGCGCTGGCCAGAAAGAAGGTCAGAAATGAGGTGATATCAGCGGGATCTATATTCTGTTCCGGCGTCTGAAATTTGGTTGTTCGTCGTGAGAATGGGAAGTTTGGAATTGAGGATAATTTAGGCTATGAAGGACGATGCAGACGCAGCGGGATTCCAAATTTTCAGAAAACCGAGATGAGGGATTGGAAGAAGCGAAAGGATTGCATTGAGAAGGTGAGAACTACTCCGAGGATGGTGTATAAGATGCTTCATGCATTGATATTTGGGAAAGAAACAGCCAGATCTTGCTCAATTAAACAATACTCATTCATCCATTCGTTTCTAACGACCACTCAAACTTGAGCTTTTGACATGCCTGCATCAGGATCTCTCAGAGGTGTGACCAAGTAAGGATTGTCTTGCACATCGTCGAGGGAGTCTACTGACAGAATGAATTAGGGAGCCTGGCTTCGACACTCTCCAACTTCATGCCGGACAAGAACCAGATCCTGTGAACGGCTCCCGAGCAGTTCCATTGTTCCAAACATGCTCGTACAACTTCATGGACGCGGCAGATGGAGCAAGCAAATTTGCATGGGCGAAGGATGGTTATGTCTACACTCGAATGGGAAACCCTACCATTTCGGTCCTGGAACAGAGATTAACCATGCTTGAGGGTGGTGTCGGCGCCGTGGCTACAGCATCAGGACATGCTGCGCAGGTAAGAAACTCCTAACAAGTGGATTGAAGACTGCTGACACTTGTCTCAGTTCATGGCCCTTACCTCCATCATGGAGTCCGGAGACAACTTCGTCAGTACCAGCTGGCTGTACGGAGGAACATACAATCAGTTTCGGGTATACTTGAAGAAGTTCAACATCCACGTCAAGTGGGTTGAAGGCCAGGACCCTAAAGCCAGTACGTGAAATTCTGCTCCTTGATTGAGGAGATATTTAGAGCCGAGCTCCTCGCGAGTAATGCGAAGTCGGCTCTTGAGCCCTTCGACTCCCAAATCATACTTCAGACCCTATACTGATCTATCTATAGTCGCCGCGGCCATCGACGACCGAACTCGAGCAGTCTACCTCGAAACGATCGGCAACCCAAAACACAACGTCCCAGACATCGCAGCCATCGCAAAGGTTGCTCACGATGCTGGTATCCCTCTGATCGTCGACAACACATTTGGAATGGGCGGATATGTGCAGCAGCCGTTCAAGCTCGGTGCGGATATCATTACGCACTCAGTCACCAAATGGATTGGTGGCCACGGTACGAGTATGGGCGGCATCGTGATTGACGGTGGTAAATTCGACTGGTCCAAAAGTGGAAAGTTCCCTGGCTTCACCGAAGAAGCTGATGGCTACCATGGGATGAAGTTCTGGGATGCGTATGGATACAAGGCATTGGCTGCAAAACTCCGAATGGACGCCATGCGAGATCTTGGACCTTGCATGAGTCCCTTCAACGCTTGGTTGTTCCTGATGGGGCTCGAGACGTTGAGCTTGCGGGGCGCGAGACATTGTGAAAACGCCCTTGCATTTGCGGAGTGGCTTGAGGCTCATCCGTTGGTGAAATGGGTGTTGTATCCTGGACTGAAGTCGCATCCAGACCACGAATATGCGAAGGCGAACTTGAAGAATGGATACGGTGGAGTGCTGACATTTGGAGTCGATGGAAACATTGATGAGGTCAGCGCAGTGGTTGACAATTTGAAGCTGTGTAGCCACTTGGCAAATGTGTAGGTTTTCCGCGGACAGGGGAAAGAGTTTGCGAGTTTGGCTGACCTTTATACAGTGGAGACGCCAAAACTCTGATTATTCATCCCTGGAGAACAACTCATCAGCAACTTCCAGATGAAGAGAAGATCCAAGCTGGGGTGACGCCCGATCTAATCAGAGTCAGTCTTGGATTGGAGAACATCGACGATATCATCCATGACTTCCAGCAAGCGTTTGATGGCGCGGGGCTGAAGACGACCTCGAAGGTTGTAGTGAACGGATCGAATGGCACCAAGGCCGTGTGATGCAGCGTATCTTATTGGTTTGGCGTTTCTTATGGTATCTCGATAGATTATTGGCATGCAAAGAATATGCATAGAACCTGAATGAAGAAATATCATTTGTGATCAAGAAGCTTTCGTGATGACAAACCCTCAAGAATTGGTGCGCTTCGGGAGAGCTTCTGCGTCCTGCACAGTCAGCCACCAGGGTCCAAATGAAACCAGATGACCATCCGCATCTCTGACATCGGGACACGCCGGACAATCGAGAACAGAACTGTGAAAACTTGCTCGCTTCGAGGTCTTCTGTGCAATGATGAAGTGAAGCTATCCATGTTGTTGCCATCTTTCGCTTAGCAATTTCAAATCCCGAGGGGTTTGAACGTCGTCGAAGTCAGTGCTGCACGAATCAGGTCGCTTCATGCGGCGCCCAGGAAGATTCCTTCTGTTCACAAGCACTCACCGCAGCCAGTTGCCCACAAAGCCCCCCATGTCCCAGCCATGAGGCCTTTTCCTTATCACCCCAGCTCTGCCGCCTGGGACGCCTGCAGGTCATTCTCAAACGTGTGAACACGCCACAAATCAGCACTGTATTATTGTTATGGCCAAGGGAAGGAAGATGTGAGTTAACACAGACGCGTACATATACCTGGAGCACCCGCGAACCCCAGAAAAAGCCCCTCCCAACTCTGCCAAAAAAAATTATCGCCATGATGGAATTCGAAATCCCAGCTGACACTTATCTCGACAGTACGAAGATCGCATCGTCCGTGAAACCCGAGAAGCCAATTAGGAAGAAATTCGCTGTTCCTCCAGTCAAGGTCGCGTGTTTGGAGTGGTGAGCAGATCGCCGATTGTTCCCATGTCTGCTGCTGACAGCCCTATTGTCGCGCCTCACGAACTCGATGCGACGGGAAGCCGGAATGCTCAAATGTGAGGATTGAGATCAATTGAAGATGCTTAAGAAAGAGCAATTGAGCTGAAAGCATATTAGTGCATCAATCGGGGCAAGACATGTGTTTACACGCAGAGCAAGAGAGGAGGGTCCAGGATCCGCCGGAGGAAGCTTTCCATGGATGAGGGGAAGCCGCCATCGACCAACAATAACGAGCTGAATGCCTGCGCGCTTTCCATCTTACCGGAACTTGATGAAGGTAATTCGACCGATTATGTTTCGCAAAACCAGAAGCACATATACTGACAGCTAAGTTGCAGCAACATTCGAGGGCCCATTGCGCCTTGTCGCCCCTGGTGGCGGATTGAAACAATTGGACTTCTCCCTCGACGACACCGACTTTATCTTCGACTCTATATTTTCGGGACAGGGAGATAGCTTGGACAGCGGCTATGAAACTTCAGAGCATGCAGGCACGCTTTCGGAAATAGAACAGCCCAAGTCATATATTCGGGTATATCAGACGGATGAAGACATGTAAGTTCCAAGACTTGACAGAATCCCTTCTTCGACGATTTGGGGAAGCTGACAAAATGCTCAACACAGACTCAACGCGTATTATGTCTACATTCATCCTTACTTCCCTGTTCTACCCCCACCAGAACCTCATCAGGTGATCGACAATCCAGATTTTGGTATTCGACGAGCTCCAGATGCAATTTTCAGCAGTAGAACAAATCCTGAATTTGAGCCCTCGACACCACTGAGTCTTGCGATGTCTGCGTCACTGTCCCTCATTCCTCATCCTGATGATCCGGATCCAACCTCTCGCGAATCCGTTCTGCTTAGGCGGGAGCAGGCTCAAGCATACGCCCAGTCCGCCTTCGAAAGCATCGAAATCGAGTCGGAATTGGTCGAGTCTGGTGTTGAACCAGGAGAGGCGCTGAGTACTGATCCCGCGCCGCTGACGCGAAAGCCGTTTCACCCTCAGCTCCCACTTGAGAACGAGAGTATTATTGCATTGTTGATGCTCAGTACGTATGAGTACGCGCAACGCGGGAATATCGCGAAGATGAGGAATAGAGCTGGACAGGCTGTGAATGCTGCGATGAATCTTGGACTGCACGGGAAAGGAAACGAGGATGGGTACTACGCTGAAGCGAACAGGAGAACATGGTGGATGACGGTCAGTCGGGCAACTCGTTGAGAAACCCAATACTGACGAACTTTAAGTATATTCTTGTCTGTCAAGGCGCAATTCTCAGCAACTCGGTATGCGTTTCACTTTCAGCCCTACCCGTTCGTCTCTAACTTGCTTGCAGACACCTCCTATTCTTCTTTATGATCCTCGCTTCACAACTGCGGGGCCGACATACCTTGCGGACCCCATGGTGAGACCTTCGACCCATCCTCACAGGTTTTTCTGACTCTATAGGCCTGGACTGTCTTCCTCCAATCGCAGCAAGCCATTACTTCTTCTACGCAATTCGTGATCGACCTCGACGCGACACTCAAGCAAGGCACCAACTCAACCGCAATTTGGGATCGCATGCTTGAGCTTGAATCAATTATCGAACCCCTGATCAATCAAGCCGACACTTGGACATTGTCGACAAACCCTCAGCCCGCTCTTGACCAGTCAGAGCTCGTCGTCGGCCAAGCACTTCGAGGAATGGCTCGCATCAAATTGAACAGGTCAGCTGACTCTCCTACCCGCCCCCCTTTTCACCTCGCTAACCCCTACCAGTGCTCGCATTAAACTCCACCGTTACTGCGCCTTCTCCGATGTCCCAGTCTTCTCCAAGAAGCACTGCGACCTTCGCTCCTCTTCTGAGGTCTCCTCTCCCAGCAACAGCGCTCCTCCCGCCCCTTCCTGCGGCTGTAGCAACACATTCCACAACCTCCCCACCGCCGCCGATATGTCACTCTCCAACTCACCCATGTCATCCATGTCTCCCCCAATGGGCTGCGGTATCCTCCCCTACAGCTCCCACTACTCCGCCAAAGTATGCCTTAAATCCGCATTTAACATCGCACGTTCCTTCACATCCCTTCCCATGCCTCAACCCATTCGTCCCAACGATCCTCTTTCGTTCTTCCCAGAGATGAGAATCGATGGGAAAGCGCCGAGGATGATACCAGTGTTTGCTTGCTGTGCGATGCAGAGCAGTTATGCGTTGATTATGCTGAGTTACAAGACGAAAGCGATGGGGTTCGTGGGTACGGTGAGCAATGGGGAGAAGGATAGTGCGGCGATGAAGTTGTTAGGGCAGTTAAGTGATGGGTTGCAGGCGGTTTTGGCGGCGTTGAAGAATTATTCGATTGCTTATGAGGCGTTGGGTGGGATGTCTGGTATGTTATTTCTCTTCTCGTGTGCGGTATTAGAGTTGGGGCTGACTTGATGCAGGTCAAATTGAGGCTGCTGCGCAGTCGATTAATGCCATGCCGGTGAACGGTTTGGTGGATACAAATTTCTCCTAGAAGCTCACGACAAGGGATACTGTACGCTTAATGGCGGAGTATGGGGAATTCTCCATAGACTACGAATTGATTACGGCCTCTCCAATCAATCAAGGATGGGCGTTTTCTGCACCCAAAAGTTCTTTTCACTCCCGTTCCTCACTCATGCTTGACAGTACAGTATCTCCTTTCAATGGTTCGAGTCTGTACTGCTTTATCCAAACATTTTCATACTTTCAGACAGCCAAAGACTTTCAATGTCAGCAAAATCCCAATATTGGAAGTGAGAGCATGTTTGTACCTCAAATATCTATCTCACTCCGACTCCAGGATGATATCTCCAGACGACGGATCAGATGTCTCTTTAAGGGTTGAGAAGTAGATTGGCTCTCCACCGGTCCAATTCTCTTCCCCAGCTGCAGCTGTGAATCTCACGGGTAGGTATTGCACTTCCCAGATGTATTCCCCATTCAGCTTTCTAGAGGTCGTCCCCCTCGAAAGCCAGCTACCACCAATCCCTGCCATTGGAAGGTCGGCCGCTGTGCTGCCTGTTTTAGGCCATTCTACTTCTGAAATTGGAAGTTCTTTTGCCCCACCGAATATTGAGAACGACTTAAACCTTTCCCCGGTAACGATCTCTATCGTGGGGTTGGAAATTGCTTTATACCCCATTATCACGTACACCTCTTTTTTTTCGAGAAACGCGTCGAGACGAGCTTTTGCAATTCCTGAGTGCTCAAGCTGAAGTAGCGATCGTACCAGTCTTGTAGTATCTGCGCAAATGATCGTTTTAACGCGTGGAGTTGTGATGTGATATCTATAGATGTATTCTCGTCTCGTCCAAAATGATCGACGAGTGAACGTATCCGTCAACACGGCCTCTTTCTTCATCTCTGGAGGAGCATATTCTGCAGGTCCAAGTTTCGCTTGATATATGAGTGTACCCAGTGGATCTCTCATGTCGCGTACGAGACTCCCAACAGCAATGTCGTCCGTTTCGTACTCTGGCAGGTTTTCGTCTATACGGTGACGAAGCATTTTGCATAGAGGTTAATAAATTCAATGTACAAAAATTGAGAAGACTAGGGCCTCCTATCGGACATCAGAAGCAGATGCTAGCACGGGCGGACGGATGATATAGTTTTGGTCCCAAAAATCTCAGATTTTTATGCCCCCCCCCCGCCGTTCCCCAAATGCTCCGGTTGCCCTTCGAGGCGCCAGACCATGTCCAGAAGAAACTGATGGAAAGAGTGTATCGGAATTCAAGTTCTTGGAGCGGCTGAACTGCAAGTTGATTACGTGAGCGAATCAAGTTGTTCTAAATAAGTCACAGGAGCAAGACCCAGCTGAAGTGGCGTCAAGGTTAACAAGGTCTCTGAATGGCTTGGTGGCTGAAATATGCAATGCAACATCAACAAAAGGAAAGAAAAACGACACATGCGCTGTCTCTGCTGGTGCTGCCGAAAACCATATCCTCGGCGCGTTTTGTCGAGTAAATGGCGTTTCTTCAGGATGAGATGAGGAATCTAAACTCCGGCAGTGCCTCGATCCAGGTGAGCTTGAGTGAATGTCCCGGCAAGGCTGGTAGACTGACAGCGCAGTAGTGAACATAAATTTCTTCGACCACTCCCCAAAAAAGGTTTGAGAAGAGACGCCATCAGACATGTTCTTCATTTGAGAACGATTTAGAGCATTGATCTTTGGCTTGACTTCTACCTCACTTGCGGGAGTAATCAAGATGCCTCGCGGTCACATAATGCCGACGCAACACACGAGGCTCACTCTTACGATAGCCGCGGCTTTTTTTAACCCTACTATGGGAATGACTTTTAGACCAAACTGTACAGCGCCTGGGAAGGAGTCAAATCTAGTCCTTTCTTCAAACATCCGTGGCACCTTCGATATACTGTGGAGCTCACTCTTCACCCTCTTGATCTGTACCTGGACCGTTCAGCACCTCAACATCCCCACCCAGGTACCTCTCAGTCGATACAAAATCATCTCTTGGGTCCTTGACCTCCGGTACAAAGTCAAGTGGATGCTTTTGACCCTAGTCTTGCCGGAATTCTTGGTTGGAAAAGCACTACAAGACTACTCTAGGGCCAGAGCATCCATCTCCTACCTGGACGGTAAAAATGGATACGCATGGACTACCACGCACGGCTTCTACGCTGACATGGGAGGATACGTATTGAAAGCGCGCCAGTGTCTCAACATTGTTAAGACCGTTCCAGCACCCATATATCTCAACTGCAGGTCGCTCCACTTCGCTTGTACAGGGGATGCTCGAGCGGAGAGCTTGATTGACACGATCCCGAATATAACACAGAAAGAGATCGAAGACAAGAGTAAGGGCGACTTTTTCGTGAAAGCTACGGCAGTAGTTCAAGTCTCTTGGATGATTGTGCAAACAATTGTCCGCGGAGCACGGGGCCTTGCTGTTTCCCAACTCGAGATTGCAGTCTTGGCTTATTCAGCTTGTACCATAATCACTTACATTTTGTACTTGAAGAAGCCACAGAATGTCAAAGTGCCGACTGTCATTCTGCTCAAGAGAGAATTCGGGGGCAAGAAACTGACGACCCAACACCAGGAAGCGATTCGAGAATGCCGTCCACATTCCTGGTTCACGATGTCTTTGCGACTCTTCCGCTATAAAGGTATGGTCAAAGACCACAGGAATGTGTTGGATCCCATTCCAAACGACGCTCGATACGATGACGTGAAGTCTCTTCTCTTCACCGAGAAGTCCCTCCTGACTCGTATGGACGACGGTTTCGTGATAGCAGGGCTTGTGTTTGGGAGCCTGCACTGTGCAGCTTGGAACTTCGCCTTCCCCACTCGTGCAGAGCAACTTCTCTGGAGAATATCCAGCGTCGTTACAGCAGGCGCTCTACCTTTATACTATAGCGTCCTTCTCTGCGATATCCATATCACGTGGCCGAAGTTTCGACAACTGCCATTGTCTATTATCGAGATCTTGCTTGCACTTGCGTATCTGCTGGCAAGATTGTTCCTCATGGCTGAGGTCTTTCGATCTCTGTTCTATCTTCCACCTTCCGCGTTCATCACGACTTGGTCGGCGCAGATTCCACATGTCACTTGACTGTTGTTGAGCTAGACCTAGCTATAATTCTCAAAAACATGAGAGTCCGAACCGTCAAGCGGCTCTAAACCTTGCGAAGCCATATATGGCGTGATCACTTGACATTCCTACACTTGTTTTCGTGTTTGCTCAATGGTTTGACTCGCGCAAACCCGCTGGTATCTACGTCTCCAAAGATTCGCAGAAATTTGACAACTGGCTTCGCCCTTTTAGGAATCCGAATGAGCAAGAGTGACCTGAAGGAAGATATTCGTAAAAGTAAATAATTCGGGGGTGTTGGAATGATAAGAACGCGTGCCCGCGCTAACCTAGCCCGAGCACGGGCTTTCTCTCAGCAATTACAATATTAAAATATGCACTTAAACCTACATAGACATGAGTCGCAGCACCTCTTTTAACGTCATGGAAGATGCGGTTCGTCCAAATGAGCAGGTGTTTAAGGCTATGTACGAGAGAGGTTATTGCACTTGGTTCAGTCTTTACGAGATGACAACTGCAGATACAAAAACCCATCTTCCTTGGTGGGATTGTCTATTTCAGCTTGAGAATGCATTTCTCGGTCACCCTTCCTTCCCAGAAAACCTTGCGGTAAACGCGTCATTTTCGAATACTGTCATTGCAACGGGGACATCTACATGGAGAACCGCGCTGGGGGATTACGATTTACCGTCCTTTTATCAAGAATTCTTTATCCCAGTCGCGTCAGATCGTCCTACGATTCTCGCTATCTCAGATCCGCAACAGTCTACGTTCTTATTCTCGCGAAGCTTCAATGAGGACGACCATATGACTTTGCTCATACTTGCCTGGACTTACATACTTTCTGCACGATGGGCCGAGATCATTCCCGGAGCGTCTGGACCTGAATACAGTAATTGCGAGGCCGAATGGGATGACAAAAATGTCCCACTTGAAAGGGCCCCGACTGGTTCCACAACGGCGATTATAGATTTGGGCGATATTGATGATGGCGCCGCTCGGTGGTGGGCAGCGGTCCTCGCCATGGAAGGGGGTTGGAATGCGTCTATTCCAAGCGATAAAGGCCACATCCTCTACTCACCTTGGTATACGAAACTTGTATCAGAACAACGATTTACTCTTTCACGCGGCACGAAATCTCGCCCCCTTCCAGCTCAGCATCGTGCAGCATCATTCACCACCGCCTTGCGCTATCTTTCTAGCTACTGCGAATTCCACAGAGTGGCTGAGCAGAGCCATGCTGCTTTGGCTGCTACATTACTTCTCCCTGTGGCCAAGTTCGACAACAGAGTAGTTCAGTTACCGACCCCTCGAGTTCGCCGTAAAATAAGACTGAACAAGAAGACGATCTGCAAGACTCCGGCGTGGAGCGAGAATCTTAAACAACTGGACAGGCTTCTCACTCTAAGTTGCAACGCAGTGGGAACCAAAGCACTTCTAAACAGCGTCTTCTTTGAGCCTGATGTGGAATGTAATATCTGTGGAGCATGGTTGCAAGGAACCTTCGCATTTCTCGACTCAGATATCGTGAAGGACCAGCATACCCTACTACGTGTCTTGATGAAGCGGGATCCTAGCCTGGGATTTCTCTGGCTCGGTGCCTTCATCACCGGGGCCCAGACACGTTCCTTGCAAGAGGCTCGTCAGGGCTGGTGGAAAATCGACCTTAATGCGGCAGCATGGACTGGAACGCTTATGTCTTTTATACAAGAGCCTGTGTCAAAACTGCCCGCTGGGACAGAAGAAATTTCGCGTGCTGACGAATGCCGATTGATGTACTTGTCCCACGACCAATTCTACACTGTCCCCCCGCTCTTTCCCTTCGCTCCGTTCGGTTCCACAGCGATAACAGACACCAACATCGACGTTCGTCAACACGCACGATGTGAGACAAGTCACAGCCTCGAATACGAAGGTTTGACCTGGCACTGTCGTGGTGGTAAGCGCACTGCTACCACTGTTCCTAGAATTCCCTTACGCGCTAAGGGTGGGCAGCCAACCGACAGCAATATCTCCGTTACTTACGACAGTCTCGATAACGAGGATGATGACTGTTCGGAAATGGTGACCAGGAACATTTTTACTTGGTTGCGCGATGAGGACGGCTTTCCTGTCGCGGAGAGGGCCATTCGTGAACACGAGTGGATAGACAATTTGGACTCGGACGATGACTGCCCGATTACAGGCAGCGCTCAATCTACAGTGGGAGGCAATCTACATGGGTGGCTGCTGGAGGCAGTGACCAGACGGTCCAATTCGCTCTAACTAGTAATAGAGGAGTGCGAGGTCGTAGTAGAAGGGGTGTTATATCCATCGTCTCATGTATTGTGACTACTAGATTAAACATAAATATATTAGACCAGCGACAAGGCTACTCGTCTTGTTTTTATGGCAAGCGATGGAAGGGGCTGTTAGGATATGATTTAAGTGGGGAAGATCGACAGACGACCAAATGACAAAGCCAAAATAAATTTGTTTAATATGGAAAGTGCGAACTAGTTTTTATGTCGCAAAATTTCCCACAATCGTGAACACAAATCTGCCGCTATGATCAACCACTCTAGTCAAGCCGCAATGGCTCACTTTCCCGCGATACGAAGTAGATAATAACCTTCACTATTAAGACTGTGGAGGAGGGGAAAGATAATCCAACCCGCCTACCCCCCTCCGAACCTTCATTTTGAAGTTGACGATGCTGAGGACCCTTGGGTATACTCTCACAGATTCGACTACATCCACGGAAGAATGCTCGTCACATGTTCTCAATCTCATCTCGCGGTGTTCAAGTTTGCGTTTGACTTTCTACGTCCAGGTGGATGGATTGAATTACAGGATGCTTCGTTTCCTTTGGCGCGGATGACGAGTGGGAAGGAAGCGCGTTCCAACGCTGGATGGCCCTCTTAATGGATGGCGCGAAAGCTATGGGAAAGGATTGGAACCGGGTGCCTAGGTATAAAGGTTGCCTAGTTGAGGCAGGATTTCAAGACGTTGTGGAGCGAAGGTTCAATTGTTCAACTGGATCTTGGGCCAAAGGTGAGAAGAACAGGATGCTAGGTGAATGGGGCAAGGCGAATATTCTGCAAAGTCTTGGAAGCTTGAGCTTGGCTATCTTGACGAAAGGGCTTGGCATGTCGGTTGCGGAGATTGAGTTGCTTTTAGCTGATGTGAGGAATGATATTAGCAGAACTGGAGGAGATAGCAAACACCTGTATGCTCCTATGTAAGTCTCTTCAATATCAGTCACACGGGAATCTATCGAATTCAAGCTAACATCTATCAAGGTACGTAGTATACGGCCGAAAGCCTTAAAAGAGGAATACCCCATAGCCCTCCATCAATCCACCCCACAAATATAACTCACCAACAAACTATCAAACTCCGCATTCCCAAAATTATCATAATACCCATCTCCAACTACAAATTGTCCATGTGGCCTAGACGTGCTACAGTCCGCTGAAGAGTATAGATAACATTCATTGGTAACGGTGAAAGTCATCGATTCGCCCTAATTCTCATACTCGAGAGGCATGTTTGTACAAGTGTTTAATGGTCTGCATGCTGGGTAGGCGTCGCCTTGAAATTCTGGCTGGGAGTAGAAGGTTACGATTGGCGATGGGCAGGATGATGGGGTTGATGTAGCGGCGGGTTCGGCGAGCGTTGACGATGGTGGATACAGTGGGATTGACACTGGGAGAGATGGAGTAGGTAAAAATTTCTCGGCGGATTTGGCGAGAGTTGAAGATCGTAGGGAAGGTAGGCTCGAAGGTGGCCCAGACACAGCTGACGAAGACGAATCCAAACCACAAATACCCCAAGTCCCCCCACCTTGACACCCTATTCCACAAGATCCTGCACCAGATCCACATTCATTAGATTGACTACAGCATTCTCCAGCAGGCCAGTCGAAACAGGATGTGTCATAAAATACACCGCAACGGCCATCTTTTGTTGACGGTGCCAAAGGACAGTATCCAGCATCGCGTTGACAACCCGCACCGCAAGAGTCTGGTCCATATCCACAGATTCCAGACTGGCCACAGCAAAGGCCCGTGCTAGCCTGGCAGGGGCTTTGGGAATTGCAGGTCTGGTTGAGACCAGGGGGGTCCGGCCCTTGAGGATGTGATGAAGCAATTGGCGGTACTTGGGTTGTTGTGGTGCCGAGGGTCTGGTATGGCGTTGCGAGGGTGTATGTGTTTCTGTTGAACACAATCAGTACTTTTTTATTCGTTTGAATGGGTAATCCTACGATGATTCTAGGTGCGTCTCCGGTGGAGGCTCGTCGCCTGCCCATATCGTCACCCAGATACTCTCGCACACACCTGCGTTGCGCCGATCCAGTCTGATGGCATCCGTCGCTGTCACAAAGCACGACAGGAACAGGACATTGAAAAGTAGATTTACCATTGCAGTGCGATATAGGGATCAGGAAATCCAAAGGGCGTGATGTTATAGAAGTTCTGCTTACCCCAGATTCGATTCTTGCCGATACATTCCTGACGGAGGCTGCAGGCGGGCAAAGGAATGTAGATGCACTTCTGGGACGTCAAAGATTCGAAGCATCATCGCGAAAATATAATGCAACACCACAAAATGAAATTGCTTCGAAGATTACTAACAGAAATCAATATGGGGTTCGTGGTGGTGAGCGGTGAAGACCTTCTTCAGGCGTTCAGCACTATATTATGAGCAGTATAATTGGAATTCTAGGGGAACAGCCGCTAATCTTTCAGGCTCTTCAGCGCCGAACTTCAACACTTCGACGCAGCAGTGTGCTCGCAATACTCATCGCAATCGCACAAGTTAAGGATTGCTTTCATTGCAATCTGATAGAAGCAAATCCTTCTATTGCACTCGAGTAGTACAAATCCGTTCAGTAAACAAAAGAGGTCAATGACGAAGCAAGTTGCAAACAACACGACCCACGTGCTTCAGTGGCAGCACCTCACGGCCCACCTCAGCCAGCCACCAGACACGCCACTTGGCGCTGCAGGTACGAAAATCTAGGAACCAGGAACCTAAGAATCAGGAACGTAGATCTAGATCTCGGAAACTCAGCACAGTCTCGACTCTTTAGCAACTCACTTTCCTTCAAATCTAGCAAGTCTCTAAATCGCGTGAAATCATTTTTGGCATTTCAAACATTATCATTGATAGCTACTAGATTGCAAATACGCACTTCTACATCCCTCGAATATCTCAAAATGGTAGCTCGGGACCGTTATTGGGGGATTAGGTGGCGGTTGGAAGTGGTGGAATAGTACTGCAAGTTGAGATCGTAGTCCATGGCAATGTCGCCGTCGTTGGGGGATTGCTTTGAATAGTCTCTGCCTTGACCAAGACTGGGATGACAGCTCCTGTGTTGAGACTGAATGCTTGGTGCCCAAGTACTAAGTAATTGTCAGCAAGTTGTTGCTACGAATTTTCGTCTTTCGGTGAGGACCAAGACGGAAGCTGCAAGCAAAGCAGGAACAACATACCTCTCAGAATACTAGCAATTTCTCCAGAGTGAGAAGTGATGGAGATATATGTAGAATCGTCGCTCCCAAAAACATCATCAAGAACCTTCTTACTACGAATATCCTGATCCGCGCTCACCTCTCCCTGGAGCGGTTTCCACAACAAATCCGTCTCCGAGAATCCAGCCTCAATCTTGTACCCAGGATAAGCATCATGGATATAAGTCTTCGTTCCTCGTCGATCACAAGTATGACCACTGATCCCCTCCCTGAAGAATTCTTTCACGGTTGGAACAAATGGTTGTCTATCTGGTAGTTCGAGACCGAAGAACGTGATGTTTGCTGTTTGAAGACAACGAGTCAATGGAGAGGTGTAGTACGTGTCCGGAACGGGAATCTTCTGAAGCTTAATGCGAGATGCCCAGAATGCGTTCGCCTTGACAGCTTGAGCTACACCGTTGGGAGTGATTCGAGCATCGGCCCACGTGACTGTTCCGTTTCCGTCTTGGAGAGACCAGTAGCACTGTTTCAAGTCAGTTTTTGAGATCTGAATATCGGAGACGGAGACAGACGTTCCAAGCTGGAGTTCCGTAGTAAGTCTCAGCGGTGTTGTGGTATCCTTCACCGTGCCTTCCCATGTAAAGGACTTTGTATTGCACGAAGCGACCACTACCACGATTGAGACGCCAGACATAATGCTCAAATTTCTGCCATTGAGTCCACGATGGATCGACTTCACCATCAGTCGGATATGTCCTATTCAGAAGACCGAAGTTCGTGGTTGTCTGTCATGCATCAGCATATGACTTCTAAGAGCTTTTGAGGCTGCGTACGTAATCAAAAGTCCCCGGATCAGTAGCCGCATCATCCTGAGCAAAGAACCCCGTCAACGTCGTGTAATTAATCCACTCCTCACCATTGGTCCTCGGTAACACAGCCGCGAGCGTTGGAACAGGGGCAGGTGTTGCGGTCGCTAGACCTAGGATACCGGCTGCGACGAGGATGCTGGAGAGATGCATCGTGAATTAAAGACAATTTCAGTTCAATTGACTTGGGAGAAACGTTTCTGCGAAAGAAGGAACGTTTAAGCTCTTATATCTCATACCTGGCGCCAAGTCGGAGGTTAATATATTGATTTTTGAGCTGCTGGAGACTCGTGAGGAGAGAGATGAAATTTGAGACCAGTTGTTGGAGCACGTGTGGACTTGGTGGTGTGTTACTCCACCTTCCTGCTTGGGTTGGAGGGTCGGGTTCTTGGCATTGTAACTCGGTGACCAACTTCTGGCCTTATACCAACAACAGGATTGAAGTACCATAAAATAGATCACGAAAGATATCATGAAGTTGAAGATTCAGATGATCTACCCCGCATTGACGAACTGGCGGGGGTGATGTTTCAGATAACCTTATTTCAGATCCATCACGGCCCCTATCGGTACCAAACAAGTGCTCACTCCCAGAAACGCCGTACCCATCCCGCATATAGTCATGTCGCCTGCCCATATCAATTCATTTGATATCCAGTCAAACTCGAAAATCCCCACCTATCAATTTTGTCCACCAAACTCCCAGATGCGCTGCGGACGTGAATCCCATCCACGCCGTTGAATAGCGAGTATAGAACACCTCCGCCGGGAGCCGATTGATCCTTTTAAACACATTAATTGAAAGGGAACAGAAGCACAGACTGAGAATGAAGTAAACCTAGGTGTAGGAGAAGGAAGGGAAATCGCGTCGCGGGATACTGGAAGTACAGGGCAACGACTTACGAAACTCATATCGTTCCACTCCTCGCTGAAGAAACTTGTCTCCCCCATCTGGACTTGTGGTATTTCCCTCGTTGATGATTCTTGTCTCGCCTCGTCTTCAATTCCATCTGCGTGGGTTTCTTTCCTAATTTGGCCCCATCCGTCGCTCTCCATACTCTGCGCCTGTCGTATCTTAACCACAGCCTCAGCCCTCAACTCCTCAAGCACGATACTACATTTCTGTGCAAAACTCTCTTTCGCCATATTCGAAGAGTTCTTGATCTGTTCTTGACATTTGGAAGCTGCTTCAAAGTGTGGCATCCAGTCCGAGCAGTCAAATGTGTTAGGAGGTGGAGTCTCGGAGGACAAAACGCTCGGGCAAGGAGTACAGCGTTTGATGACGTGGACGTAGAGGGCTACTACCGCTGTGTATGCGATGTAATGGGAGAACTGGAACTCGTCAGAAAATCGCACAGTGGGTAAAGAGAAACGAAGAGTAGAGCTTACCCATGAAGCGCTGAATGTCTGCTCCATCTTATACATGGCGTCAATTATCTTGACCACGTCGAGAGCAGCATCCAGGCATGCGTGCACATTCTCTTGCAGCTTCACTCGCAGCACAGGAACAGCGATGTCGAGATGCCGATCGAAGCTATCAAGTAGGAAGGGTCGATGCAGGATGATGAGCGCTTGGGAGTATGAGAGACGCAATGCCATATTTTGGCGACTGTATAGTGGCGACAGAAGTGAGGGGTCGAGGTCAAGGAAGTGGGCAGTTTCGTTCCGCCATTTTCGAAGAGATGCATTCAGCTTCCCTGCCGCTGCAAATCGTGTCTCAAGTGAAATCTTTTGGATCCCGTAAAACTCACGCAGGACTTTGCTGAAGATCTTGGAAAGTCTGTTGAAGGTTAGCTAGTCCATATGGCATAGAGCTATTTCCTTACTTGATTTGGAAAATTACTGCTTTCATTGGGTTTTGCGCATCCTTGCTGACGGTTTGCAGAAAGCCAGAAGACAAATTGTCATCCTCTACCAACAGAGGAAGTTGCTGATCAATATCCTCGTCACGCAACATCTGGGGGCGGCCAAGAGACGAACTGAGATATTTGTCCATGATGTATGCGGACCAGAAAACTCTTTTCTGCAACTCAAGTTCCAGCAAGTCGCTCGTACTTGAAGGTCTTCGCTCTCGGTGGAGTCCAAGAACGTAGATAAAATTGATGATCATGCCGAAGATGCTGTAGCACTGATTGATGCGTGACCTTGAAAGGAGGTACACGCATTGCAAGAGTCGAGCCTGGAGCGTAGCGAGTCGTATCTCGCCAGTCTCTTTGGATAATTGGTTCTCTGCTGCTTGGAAGTAGTAAAAGCTTTCAATAGGTCAGCTTGGGCCTTGAGAGAAACTGTGAGTATCACCTGGTGTTTGTATGCCATTCGCCTTCCTCGTCATCCATGTACTCTTGTGTTGAGGCAAAGACCATCAGAACAACGGCGCGTTGGCTATTTTCTTCTGATCCAGTTCGCATTCCTCTGATATTACTCAGGAGTTCGCGTGCCCACCTCTCGACTGTAGGCCGATGAAGAATCCTGTTCGTGGCGGAGACGAAGTCAAAGAACCTCGTGAGGAGAGCTTGAGATATGATTTCAGAGGGGAAGATGAGAAAAGAGGTATCGATTTCTGGTAGTGGAGGGTCTCCATAAGCAGATATCAGATTCTTCTGGTGGTAGTCTCGTCGATTGAGGTGACTTTGAGTTCGCTCATAGAGAGATGTGCCTGCTGAATCGCCAGCATTGGTCCCTCCTCGAGGTGTACGGACGTGTTGCAGTTGTGAGAAAGGATTTATGGATGCTGGCTCGTGATGCTGACCAGACGTCAAAGTCGTGTGGGCTCCATCATTCTCACTTGAGTCCACATACTCGACGTCTTGTTCCTCCTCTTCCGTGTCTTCCCCATCTTGGACTGTTGCTTTTATGTGACTGGAGCTCCTTCTTGATGGCGATGGCCTCCAGACTTGCCGTCGTTTGTATCCGACTTCCTCAAGGAACTTCTCTTGCTCTTCCAATGGTGCTGATTTGATTTCTGGCACGGCTCCACGAGTGTAGGCGGCTTTGAATTCACATGTCTTGTTGTTCTTGATGCAATGAGCACATGGTTGTTTCCCCGTGCATCGGATCTTTCTCCTATTTCGATCATTAGCTCTCTCGCTTCATAACTTCTCGTCTGGACTTGGACAAACCGTTTACATGTGTCGCACGCACGTGATACTCTTTGCTTCTGCATAGCGAGATGTTCGGAGATGTGTTCAAATCGAGCATCAATGAAGCTCTACCCACTGTGTTCTTCACATGTCGCAAAGATGATTCCGTACCTCAAGGAGGTATTAAAACGCATGCGCCGCATCTGAGGGGATGTGGAGATGGCATTTTGTTGAGTCTGATCGTTGAGAGAGGAGGAAGAACGGGAAAGCATTGACGGAAAAAGACTCCGAGGCGAACGGAAACTCAACATAGCTAGTAGCCAAGCTAAAGATACCTGAGGGCAACCTCTCGCGACTTCCGCCTCTCTCACTTCTGTCAATTAACACCAAAGCCATCGATCGAGTGATATCCAGCGATAGTAGGTAGGTGTACTTTTTCAGAGTCGAGAACAAAGAAGTTATCGCGATTCACGACCACGAAGTTCTAGGCACTCAGACAGTATATTATGAAGCGTGGAAAAGTTTCCGCGCTTTCATCGAGATATCCGTCAACCACATCCAAATGGACAAAAGTTGCACCTTCCCCAAAACTTCGCATCTTAACATTGTATTTCATTTTCTAGAACTCCTTCAAATATGTCCATCGTCACGCTGCATTTTTGAAATGTACCTTGCTATAAATGCCGCAGTCCATTCTTTCTTCTGTTGTTTGAAGTCCTGAAGTTATGCCGACCCCCCCTCAGGTACCCATTGAGGCCTTTAAGCCTGGCTGGCGATTATTAGCTGCTTACTGGTCTTTGGAAATCGTCAATCTTGCTTGTTCATTGGACGCGACGACGCTTTCCGTTGCCCTCCCAGTGAGTGCCGCCTTCACAATTGCTGCATCCCCATTCTTCAAAACTGATCACTCCAACACAGGTAGTATCCGCCGCCCTCCATGGAACAGCAATTGAAGCCCTCTAGATAGGAACCTCATTCATCCTCGCCTCCACAGTCTTCCAGCCAAACTTCGTCGCATTCTCCGATGTCTTCGGTCGTCGACCAGTCCTCTTCGCTCTCACCCTCTTCACGATCGGAGCCATCATATGCGGGGCTGCGAAGAATTTCACTGTGACGCTTATTGGGCCATGCATTCAAGGAGGAGGGGCAGGAAGAATCATGACTTTGACAGAGACCATCATCACAGATTTGATCCCGCTGCGACATCGAGGGAAGTATTCTGCTTGGGTGAGTATCATGGGGGCTGTTGGAACTGTGTCTGGTACGTCTCCCGCCTCAAATTCCATCCATAAAACTGACTTAATTTCAGGACCACTGATTGGCGGTGTCCTCGCCGACCGCGATGCCTGGAGATGGATATTCTGGCTTAACATCCCCATCGTAGCCATCGGCTTTACAGGCATAATCCTCTTCCTGAAACTCTCCCTCAAGGAACGATCCCTCATCGAAAAGCTCTTCGAAATCGACTACCTCGGCTCCTTCATCTTCATCTCCTCCCTGACATCCTTTCTCATGCCCCTCCCTCTCCTGGGGAGGAGTAATGTATCCGTGGTCCTGATGGCATATACTCGCTCCACTTCTCCTCGGTCTCTTCGGCATTTGTCTTTCATCTTCCACTAGATATACATCTCCTCGCAATCAAGGAAATTATTGCTGCCAATGAGGATGTTCACTAACAGATCAGCAGCAATCACCTTCCCGACAACCTTCCTCCACGGCGTCATCCTCTGGTCAATCGTCTACTACATGCCCCTCTACTTCATGGCGGCTCAATCATATACCCCCATCCAAGCAGGTCTCTCCGTCTTACCGCAAACGCTAACCGTCGTTCCATGCGCCGGGGTAGTCGGCATTGTCGCTTCTCGAACAGGGTATTATCGATGGTCTCTGGGCTAGATTTACCCTCACCACTTTAGGATGTGGACTGTTGTATCTCCTCGATGTGGGAACACCAGCCGTAGAATGGGTATTCTTGATGCTGGTTTCAGGTGTGGGGTTTGGGCGGTTGTTTCCGGGTATGAATTTGAGTATTCAAGCTAGTGTTTCGGAGCAGGATATTGGGATTGTGGCGGGACATAGTGTTGGTGTATCTATATTTGTCTCGCCTTCTCCTTCTCTCCCTCTTATTTTCATCCCCCACTTTCCCCCCTCTCTCATCCCGCTAATACTTGCGGGACTCTGCAGTAGAGGAACTATCTTTCAAAACTGAATCAACCGTCTCCTAGCACCCAGCCCCTCTTTATCATCCACCTCTCTTGATGCCCTTACCCTAATATCAACAATTCGCACCTTTCCAGCAAACGCACCAGAAACCCTGATCTTGAAGCATGCCTTCGCAGATTCCATAAAGACGGTTTGGACTGTCATGCGGAATTGCTGGGTTTGCTTTGGTGGCGAGTCTTGGTGTTAAGGCGAATAGTTTAGATAAGAATTTAGTGAGCGAGCAGGGGTTTATTGATGGGACGAAAGAGGTTGGTCTGGGGATGAAAGGGTGGTGATGAGTTTGCCAGTTGTTGCGGAAGAGAAGGACGAGAAGAAGGAAGTGAGAAGTTGGTTTCAAGTACTGCAACATAGGCAAGAGTTGGGGATAGTTGAGATATTTGGGCCGCCGGTGGAGCATTAGTTCTTGAAAAAGGAGATGGGGCGCTCCAAGTTGAGGGTCGTCCAATTTGAGAATAATCGAGGTTGAGGATAATCCTACTTGGAGCTGACTGAGGTCGAGAGTGGTTGAAGGAGGATAAGAGGAACTTTATATGATATTGCATATAAATCTGTGTTCCATGATCAGGCAAGGAGAAGTCGATCTCATCACGAAATCTGCCTCGTCTCTTCCCCTTCTATCTTCCTGGGCTCATTCAACGCCTCCTTCTTCCGCTCAACCTGTCTCCGCTTTGCCCAAGCTTTCACAAACTCAACATCCCTCTCATGCTGCGTACTCGGCATATACCTCCATTCCCCAACTTCAGAGTTCCATCCCCGATTGGGCAAGTATGCTTCAAGCATATAATAATTATCCCTATGAAACGGGAAATCCAAACTCGGAGGACCACTCCTCTCCAAAAAGGTATCATTCTCTGCCGTGGCATCTTCAGCCGTCATCCTAAACCTCCTCCTCTTATTCCCAGTATTCTTTGTATGACGATGTATACTCCTAACCGTACTTTTGAGGTGTTCTTCCAAAATCCTCACATACCAAAGCGGATCCCGCAAAGCATTCTCCACCACCCCCGCATTCCTCTCAATCAACTTCCCATTCCAAGTCGGAAGTTTGCCTCTCGGAATCATAGGTATCGGTTCCCCCTTCTCCAGATTCCCCTGCCAGTATGCAAAATCCACAATTACGCAGAGGTTGTTCCAAGCCAGCATGCAAGTCAAGCATGTGCATACGAGGTTCAGATCGGGTGGCTTGACATGTTGGTAGGGCTTCTTGTGGATGTGTAGATGCTTTATCTGTCTCTCGTCATCGAGTAACGCTTCATGCGCTTCCTTATCCACATTCTCCAATAACACCGGCAATGGGAAACATTGCGCTAGAATCGAATACCGCCGCGCGATGACGGAGGATGCTATCTGGGATTTCTCTTGGAGGATAAAAGTCCGCAGACCGTGATTGATGCGCGAGAGTTTAAATATATCGCTGGGTCGGAGAAGAGATAGGATTTCGAGGATGAGTTCGGAGGGGAGGTCCCAGAGTGTCGCGTGCTGTTTCGATGAGGCT
The DNA here is from genome assembly GCA_014904845.1 of Acephala macrosclerotiorum. Classification (NCBI taxonomy): domain Eukaryota; kingdom Fungi; phylum Ascomycota; class Leotiomycetes; order Helotiales; family Mollisiaceae; genus Acephala; species Acephala macrosclerotiorum. The sequence goes on from MU119228.1 coordinate 313,588, forward strand.
TCTTTTTGGTGGCGTTTCTTCTGCTTTCGCTCAGTGCGTTTGGATCGGAGGGGAAGGGCGGCTGTGGTGTCGATCAATGGCTCCTCTTCAGTCGTGCCTTCTTTGCGCATGGCCCTCCTTGGAGGAGAGGTAATGCAGTACTCGTCGAGTGATGGAGGCATGTTGTGTTGTGTGGACGTGAGGTTCGAACTCGCGGATGAGGAAAAGTTGGTCGGAGTTAAGACCTAGCTCCGGATCCGCGCTATGATGACCCCGCATTGTGACGGGAGAAGATCACGCTCAGAAAAACAGTGAGCAAGCTTTGCGTTCTGATGTGCGTTTGATTACGATCTGAATTGATTTCTCCAAATTTTGATCACAATTTGTCTTACCATCATCGTCGCACTTCTCTTGTAGACCACTTCAAGACTGATCACGGCAACTTTGAAATTTCTTGTCATAAATTTCGTTCATTACGCGTTGTAATATGGTATACGCAAAAGCTTTACCTCCACTGTCTAGAGGACGGGTATAAGTATAAACAAATGTCCGTCCAGTCCAGTCCAAATCCAGTGTATTCCCTATATCCAATTGAAATCAACATCCAGCTCTGATCAACTCAAGTCTTTTTTTAAAAAAAGGAATCTAGTCCTTTTCATTAATCTCCTCATCTCCAGTCCTGTTCTCAACCTGGATATCGCTTCCACTTCCATCAGTACCATTGGCATTCTTTCTCTCAGCACGCGCAGCATCAGCAGCGTACATGGCCTCAATGCGATCACTGTCGTTGGCACTGGTATCGAAGTGGTACAGAGGCTCGAGAACGGCGTCTCTGCGGAAAAAGATCCAGCGGTTAATGAAGTATGGGAGAGCCTTGGTGATTTGGTAGCGCATGTGAGTGCGGGTGGGGACGGCGAAGATGTAATCCAGTTCTTCGAGGGTTCGTTGTTTCGTTTCGGGCACCCAGAGGAAAATCATGATTAAAGCGATGATGTTTGTTCCAGCGTAGAAACCGAAGACACCCTGTTTCAAGTCAGTTGTTGATCAGATGCATATTTCACGGGAGGAACGTACAGTAGGAGTCATGGCAGCAAGCATGAGAGGCAAGAACAGAGTCAAGACACAGGCCCAGAACAAACAAGTTGCTACAGCCCAACCCATACCGACCTCACGATGCGACAGTGGGAAGACCTCGGCTGAGTAGGCAAATGGAACTGGTCCTTCACCGGGCGAGTAAAACATGGCGAAGATGTAGATGAACATCGCGACGAGAGCCAAGTGGGCAGTCAGCTTTGTGGAGATCAAAGCACATAGACCAGCTGCGAGAAGCGACCATGCCATGTTCGGGAAAGTGAAAAGCAGGAGTGCACGACGTCCAAAGGTATCAATGGTCCAAAGAGCAGGGAAAGCGAAAAGGAAGTTGATGAGACCAAAGCCCCAGGATGCCCAGAGTGCTTGGTAGGCGCTGAATCCGGAGTTCTCGAAGATGGTGGAGGAGTAGAAGGCGATGATGTTGATACCGCACATTTGTTGAGCGATCATGACTGTGAATGAAGCCAAGGTTGCTCGGCGGACACGGGGAATGGTGAAGAGTTGGGTGAAGCGAGTAACATAGTTGCTCTTCCCAATGAACTCCTTCTCGATCTCGAGCTGGCAGTGGATGTAATAGAGATCACGAGCAGCTTGAAGTGGGTTGGTTCGGAGCTTGAGAAGGGATCGGTATGCCTTTTCGTACTTGTTCTTCTCTGTTATGCTGTTAGTTTGAAATTCTGGTTCGTGGAAGAATCACTTACTCATGCACCATCTGGGCGATTCTGGGCAAAGGAAGATAAAGAGAATGAGAGGAATAGCAGGGATCATAGCAGATCCAAGTTGCAATCTCCACGCAATTCTTCCAGTGTGTGCCACAGCAAGATTCGCACAGAATCCCAAGAAGATACCGAAAGCAGTCCACAATTGCCAAGACATGACCAAAGCACCTCGAATGGCAGCTGGGCTATTCTCTGCAGCGTAGATTGGCACTGTTGAACCCTTGGCACCCATACCGAACCCGAGCAGAAGACGGCAGATAAACAACTGGACCCAGGATTGTGTAAAAGCAGATCCGAGAACAGGCAGGAAACAGAAGATAGCAGCAATGAAAATCGTGCCTCGACGACCGAAGTAGTAGTTCAACGGATCGGAGAGCCAGCACCCCACGAAAGCAGATCCAATATAAGGAGCAGAGTTGACCAGACCAACGAGTAGGGTATCGTGAGTTGATTCAGTGCCGATGCCAAAGACATCTGGGAATGACAGGTTGGCTCCGTTGGAACCAGTTTGATCCCATCCTTGGACAGCAGCTCCGATCGAGCAAGTGAAAATTGTGACATATAGAGCCATAGGTTGACGCCACTTGTGTAGGACTTCGTTTCGGAGGTCATCGATCTCTTGCGCAGTCAGTGCGTGCTGACCAGTTACGTCTTCGTAGTTCTGAGGATCGGCCGCGACAAGGGCACCCTTTTGGAGAAGCGGCAAGTGTTCCATGAGGCCTTTTTCTTGTGCGAATTCCTCGACATCTTTCATCAGCGTGTGCTGTGGAATACCCGCCAAAGGGTTCTTGATCCTATGATAGATTAACAAATGTGGAAAATTATTTGCAAGATTTTGTTACATACTTGGCTGCAACATTGGAGTTCAAATTGATGTGGCCAGTGTTATAGTGACCATGTTCACTGTGGTACCAAATTAGCACTGCAAAGGTATTGTTCTCGCGCCAATGAGATGCATTTGCACTTCCGCGCGCGATAGGAAGACATACTGATGGCCCTCAGCAATGTCTGTGCTGCTTGATTTTGGTTCCGCCATATTGAGGTTGTCGCGTGTAAGTCGAGATCAAGCTCAGGTGCGGGGAGACGAGAAATTGGCGATGAGCTTGCTTCGAGTTCGTCAAGCTTGATGTTCCTGTCCCAATTGCTTGTTTTGGGGCGCAGAAAGCTCTGAATGCTGATCAAGCTTCGAGCTGGGGGAGGACAAGAATATATCGTTGCTCTTGGTCTGACCTCGGGCCACCTTCGTCGATCTTGACCTTTTCTTCCCCTCACCCCAGCATCTCTATTTCTCCACTTTCCGCCACTCCTTCTCTCTATTCTCCAATGAACTCCAGGTCCCCACTGACTCCAGGCAACAATTTTTGTACCCTGCCACTCTCTACGGGTTGAGCAGTGAGGTTTACTCTAGCTCTCGACAGGATGCTGCCATCCTGCAGACACCGTCGCGGTCGGCCGCTTAGATCGATGTTGCTCGTCGCAAGAGCGAGCTGGCGGGAAGGGCGTTACCGGATGCGGCAAAAATCAGCAAATGCTGTGGGACTGGCGGGAATCGTGCAGGACCAAGGAACCACAATGAAGGGTTCTTCGAGGCTAACGAGCGACCGTCGTCGTTGAGAGGGCATCCTATACGAATGAGATGCCCAGAACAGGGTGGAGAAGCCGTTAAAGAGCACGGTGGCCGAACTAGGCTTTCAATTGACCTGCTCGGTGCCGCCAGGCCAAAATGATCATCGGGATCCCTTTAACAGTCAGTGCTGTCAATCCAGTCAATTCGAAAATCAATTGGGCGGCGTTCCGCTCCATCTCTGTTGGGATTTGACGGTCTGAGGCGAGGGCATAAAATTCTTGGGGATGAGCCTCGTTGCCACGCTCGATTGCGACCTGGTTCTTCCCGTCAGCGGATACTACCCACAGGGCCTTTTAAATGTTAATTCTGAGGTGATTGTGGCCGTGTCTCCAAGGGATGGCCAGCCCAATCACCTGTTCGAGATCGCGGTGTTTTACGATATCTAGTTAAAACATTTAATAGGGCCTGTAGGGAGTAGTCGGAGTCTTAGGGGGTCACTGAGATTCTAGATGCCCTGGTCAAGTGATGTGAGCGCCCCAAGACGCCTCAAACGCCTCAAGCAATCGCCTCCAGACGCCCACGGCACCTCTTCCGCAAGCCATAATCAGCCACCTACAGCATCCCAGGGAAAATTAAATGGTTGCCTGGAGTCCAAGGAAGCCACCATTGGACAAATGACTCGCGATGATGGTGTTCGATGGTGTTTCCCAAGTCCTTGGACCTTTCTTCGTGTGAGGTCACGCGATTCTTTCCGCAGCTTCCACTTTTCCACTTTGCTGCTTTCCCACTTTTCCCCAAGTCTCCAAGGATGCACTTCCCTGTTTTGTGGCGCTGTGGAGTAGAACGCGGAGCACTGGAGGAACGATGGTCCCGGGCCCCCTGTGGATGAGATCTTCGCGGGTGAACGATGCAGTTACTAAGATAAGGACGGCCTCCGACATTTCTCACGCATTTTTGGTCTTTCTCTCTCAGCCGTGCATATTGTGTGGTACAATGACCCCATACTGGTCATCGGGAGCCCCGAATGGATGGATGGTTTCCGTTGCTTGCAGCAGATGGTGGGGTAGAATATGACGTTAGTGACCGTTTTCTTGTGTTTCGCCCTCGTCGCTGAAATCACATGCGTTGCGAAATCTTAAGTTTAGCGGGCGATGTGGAGCATGCAAACGTTTGCAATCGGGCCGCCGTTAGGTTTATATGACAATATTAGTCTCTAGGAGCGTTTCATGAAATATTAAGAGCATGCTTGGAGATAGAGGCGTTCGATTAATTCAAAGTTCAAACCATTGGCCTGTTCGGGATTTGACAGTGGGATGGAATTTTTGCGATACATGCCCAACATCAATTCAAGAAGTTAGTAATACAATGCTTCCAGTCCATGCATTCGAAATGATTTTATTCCTTTCGCATCTTTTCTGCATCGCAATTTCTCATCCATCAAGCACATCATTTGAAGTATAATCAAATCGGTGCACTACACCAAACCCCAAGTTGATGATAAAGCATTCAGCAAATGTCACTTAAATCTCAACAAAAAAAAAATTACTCACCGTTTCCTCCTGAAAACGCCTCTCCAATGTCTCATCAGGACAACTGTAGAACAGTCCATCTACGGTCAAGTTCGCCTCCACTGCCCTTGTACCTGCTTGTGTTGAGCTTAAGTCCTCAAAGTTGCGTGAAGGGTACCTAGGTACTTACAATCTGGATCAAATATGACAGGAGGATCGGTGATTGTACAGCATCATCCCCAAATTGGTGGCATGTCGCTGAATATTTTTACCACTAGTCCGACTTGACATTTGAATTGGTTTGGAAATATTGCTATGGCCTGAGGAAGAGCATAGGTAGTGGTGGTAAAGGCGAGTGCCTGGATGAGGACCACTGGTGAAGACTTCATTTTGACTCGTGAGCTATTCTGGCTTGATTTGGTAGTTGAAATCGATTCTGTCTTTGATAGTTCTACTTTTCTTGGAGCCCTGATTTTATAAGGGATTGTTCTCGGGCCGGCAGGATGCCCAATGAACATATCACTGTGATGACTTCTCCGATCTCCAGCCTGCGCCGCATTGGATTTGTCTTAATAACTGCGTCTTTTCAGAAACTTATGTAGAAATACCATAATTTAGTCCGACCCCACGCAAATGTTATGAAGATAAAAGTGCTCTCTTTACGTGTATCTGAACGAGGAGGTGGATTGTAAAGTCTTGATTGAATACAGGAAAGACGATGCCTTTAGTTAGCAGACTGTTTTTAAGTCTTCTTATTTCAATATCAGAATTATAATACTAGTACGAGATTTAAAGTCTCACATACAGTATTCTCAATCCGAATCCTCTTCAGAGCTGTTCCCAAATCTTGTGACACAAAGAAGTCACCTCGTCATATTGCTTGGAAATTCTGCAGTTTGATATTTATAAAACACAATACTAACATTAAGACTACGACAAAATCAGAACATGCTCTTATTCTGCGGGTAAAAGCATGTTAGACTTTAGGCAGTTGCCAGATATATATTAAGGAAGACATTGAGAACATGTCTTCGCGAAATCGGATCCCAGTGGACAGCTCTACCACACGCCTGACTTAACCGATCATCTCCCGTCAATGATTCAAATGCAGTCTCTGTCTTTCAAGTTCTAATACGAATAATCTTCTCGAAAGTCCTGCCAAGACAGCCTTTCCTCGAGGCAGAACATGTGACAAATTGTTACAACCCGTCTTATATTGGCTATTTGACCGTCTATTGACGGACCGAAGAACACATTTTGTCAATGTCAAGAACTTTCTCAATTTCAGATAATTCAACTTCTTTGAGTTTATTGAATTTCCTCTTCTCACGATTGTCTCGTACCTTGGAGTAAGAGTGGGGCAAGTGCGGGGTAGATTTTCACCCCTCCTTCCAATCATATAAAGGACCAGTTATTGCTATGCAGGCTGACTACACCTTGAATTGACGACCACCATCCAAAACTCCTCAAGGCTCCCATCACTAGAAGAAGTTCTCCAAGCCTTCAAACTTCGGCTGCATCCGGATGAAGTCATCGACGCCGGTATAAACAGACACCGACTTGCCGACTTCATCTGATATTTTGCACGACCCTGTGTTTCGAAATTTACGTGAGCTATCAACTACACCTCAAGAGGACAGGGAGGATTTAAAGACCTTCTCCTGATATAAGACCGCGAAATTGAAGTCGAGACAGGCAGATTACCGATTACTCCTCACATCCGAACGCTTCACACAGCAACACTTCTCTCGAACAACTTCCTGCCAGCACACCTGACTTTCAATATGGTTCCACCACTCATAACCCTTGAAGAGCACTTCATCTCCAGAGAAGCTCTTCCTTCATTCTCAGGCAAATACTCTGAACAACTCCGCCACATTCCCGGCCTCACAGAAAAGCTCTCCGACTTAGGTGCCTTCCGTCTCCAGAACATGGAAGCAGGCAAGATCTCTCTCCAAGTCATATCTCACGGTCCCTTCGGATCCTCTCCCCTCCAATGTCGAGCAGCAAACGGACAGCTCTTTACTGCAATCAAGGCCAACCCCTCCAAATTCGCCGGCTTCGCCACTCTACCAATGTCCGACCCCGCCGCCGCCGCTGTAGAACTCACTCATTGCATCAAACAGCTCGGTTTCGTAGGAGCACTAATCGATAACCACTGCGAAGGGAAATACTATGACGGAGAAGAATATCGCTCTTTCTTTGAAACAGCCCAAGATCTCGATGTCCCAATTTATTTCCACCCCACCTGGCCCAGCGAAGACATGGCTCCCCGCTACACCGGGAATTTCTCCCCTGGAGCCTCCCTATCTCTCGGTGCCAGTGGATTTGGATGGCATTCCGACGTCGCGCTCCACATTCTACGACTCTTCGCATCTGGAGTATTCGACCAATTTCCCAAGTTGAAAATCATCATCGGTCATTTCGGCGAGATGCTACCATTCATGCTTGGACGTATTGAGGAACTGTCTCCTAGATGGGGAAAGTTTGAGAGAAAGTTTAAGCAGGTTTGGGATGAGAATATCTGGATTACGACGAGTGGAGTTTGGAGTTTAGATCCTATGGCTACGATTTTGAGGAATACGAGGGTGGACAGGATACTTTATTCAGTGGATTATCCGTTTGCGAGGAATGAGAGAGGACTGGAGTGGATTGAGGAGCTGGAATCTAGTGGTATGGTCACGAAAGAGCAACTCGAGGCCATTGCATACAAGAATGCGGAGACATTGTTGGGAGTTAAGGCTAATTATGGAAAATGAGTCAAAAATAGACACGTATGCACGAGGGATTTAGAGTAAGATGCGTTATTTAGACTTCTTTTCCAGTATGTCCCAAGTCTGGCGCCTTTTCAATTTACCAATACCTTTTCCTTGTCTCCATGTCCAAAACAATTTTCTCTCCCATCCCCCAAAGGAATTTTGCAAAGTCCAAACTTCAAAGACACCTAGAAAGGTTTCGAGTCGAAGCTCTAAGAGGCACCAGGAAGCCGCTGACAAGACAGCGGAGTACCAATAAGCTATTTTCTCATCAGCCCATCCCACCTCCACCTCTCCTCTCCTGAGGACAAAACATACCGTTCCAGGAAGAGTCTCAATATCCTGACAGCAAGCTGGTATACCTATATCACTCGCGACATTATCGCAAACGAATTTCTTATTAGCACCATCGACGATGTATGCTAGGCTGCCTTCAAGATTTTAAGTCAGTCACAACTTTGAAACGAATGGGAGAGGGAGAGGAGAGGGGGGAGAAAACAACTTACAACCAAAACCTAAACCGCTGGCAAGGAAACCGTCGCAGCATCCTCCAACGCTAGGCTTGGGGCAAAGGAAGATGATTGGTAGATCCAGACCTTGGGGGAGTGCGGTGGTGGTAAGTGTTAGGGCGAGGAGGGAGAGTGCGATTGTGAACTTCATTTTGGAATCGGTGTTGGGAATCTTTGATTAGATGTAATTTGATCGATTGGATGTGACTGCTTGTGAATGTGGGGGATATCAGAGAGATGATATCTGGCTTTATATATTGTCACCAGGCGACGATCACGAGGTGGAAGGATTTGCAAGGGGGAAAACGGCTGCACAACGAAAAGCTTACCACGAGGGTAATATTCGAAATGCCGAATCCTCGGCCGGACGCTAAAATTGAACGTCTCGTATCCTTCCCTAAAGTGAACCTGAAAGTGGAAACGATTAGCGGTATGAGGCTCAAGTGACGGTTGGTACAGTACTGCGTCGTGGCCTGTCAAGTTGAGTGATATATTTGAGGTGCGGGGATTTTAATATCCATTGCAGTGCTTACTCGGCTCTAAAACCACTAGAAAATCTAACATGACCTAGCCGTCAGCCTTGCGGCCCAGACAAATTGTCAGCCTTATTGTAGTACCAAGTTCACTGGGTTTATGCTCCATTTCCCGCATTTATGTATGCGAGATCCGTTGATGCGCCCAGCTCAGGGAGTTTCCCAAGCGGCTTGTCCTCTCAAGTGAGTTTTGTCCTATGAGAGCTCGTAAGTCGTCAAGCGGGAAGCGTGCCAAATCTTCCGCAGGCCCAGGATTCCGTTGTGGTACATGCTTACTCCGAGTTATCCGCCATCGGAATTAGGTATAGAGTCATGTTGTTCATATAACTTGTATTACAGTGAGACACTCCTTCGCGTGAGCCCACTCGGATTCTTGTGCCAGGTCAGAATGAGGCCGAGCTGAACAGTTTCCTCGGTTTTACTGCCCTCAAAGCTGAGAGCGGTCAATGAATCAGTTTGATAGAAAGCCTTCAGATGTCTGCTGAGCTTTTAAGTGTTCTCATGTGGTACAAAATTCAGAATTTAGACAGCCGACTTTATGCTTTACGAGCCTGTGATCATAAGTCTGTTCTTTTTAGGCTGTTTTCAGGCTACTTTTTCGCGAAGAACTTCAAAGTTTACGCCATTACTTAAAAAGTATAAAACAACTACAAATTAAAATCCTTTAAAACTGTAATTTATTATTTAATAAAAGCTAAAGTATCTTTTTATAAATTAATTAAATATGTTTATATTTTGATTCAAAAATCGATATTCTGTTTCAGCGTGTATTTATTAGCGAGAAGCCCTAAAAAGCCCTAAAAAGCACAGACTTATGATCACAGGCTCGTTACCTGATATTGCGACCAATTTCTTGGCTCGATTCGCCTCGCCATTCTAAAAATAATTCTTGCAATCTATCTTCATTTCTTTCGTCAACTTACAACTCCTTTTGTGCCTCTTGCACCATTATTCCCTTGAACAGAATCCGTAATCATGCTTCTGAAGGAGATGTTGGAATATGAAGCTTGGGTTGGGAAAACGTGGGTTTTAGCGAGATGACCAGAGTGCGCTAGAACATTAGGTTCGAATGCCTGGAAACTTAGCGACCGAGGCCCCGGAACACCATTGGCCTCAGCGATAACTGGTTACAAGAAATCCTTCCTGTGCCACTTTGAGAATATTCTATTTCCAGAGATATCTAGCATTATCGCAGGCATCATTGTCCATTCCAAAATTATGCTATCTACAACCAAACCTTAATTGAAATGAAAGTCGTCAAAATTTTGCTTTAGAACAATAGCGTGGTCTCCGCATTCGTCCAAGGCATGTTCACCCCTTGCCGTCCCTGCTCATTGGCATAATAGCCTTGTCCTTCTGACTCCCAAATCAAGTCCCTGTCCTGGCGATCTAATCAAATACTGTATTCATCAAACACCTTTCTCTTGACTTCCATCGATCTTGCTCCTCTCTCAATTATTTCCACGATTGAAAAGATTCTGTACCTCGCCAACAATTCACCCATGGAGTGCACACCGCCAGCTCGCGGTTAATGATTGGGATCATAAACATAAAGAGGTTAGTATATAGGGTCGCACGAGTCCGAGTTTAACTCAAAACTCTAGCGCTTTTCGGCAGAATTAGACTCGGACTCGAGCACTTTTAGCTTGAATTAGATGTATATATCCAAGTCTGATTTTGGAATGAGTTGATTCGATTTCAAGACTCGAATAAAATATAACCTATAATTTTTTAATTATAAAAGAAATTAAGTCTAAAACTTAGAAAATTATATTAAAAAGTGAAAACTTTATATTAAATTTTTAAGAGATTTCATAAAATTAAGATCAAAATTAAGGATAAAATCAAGGCACGCCTTCCTATTACAAACTCGCGATTTATACTCGAATTTGCCGAGTCAAGGTTTTTTATAAAATTAGACACAAGCTTACCAAGTTAAGACTCGAATCTAATCCAAGCAGGACTTAGACTTGGCTAACCCTGCTCCAATCCTTCTTCGTAATTGAAGCTCGGTTCCTGAGAATTCATCGGTACATGACCGAAGATATCCAGCATTGTGAAAGTCTCTTCTCTTGAAGGCGGTGATGGCATCTCTTGAGGTCCGACACATAAATACTCGAATGCCTTGTCCCGAACCTCATAGTCGACGGCTGTACCTCCTCAGAAGAAGATCTTGGCCACTTGCATGGGCTCCAACTCCCCGTCATGTGTAATTTGGTAGAGGGCGAGCCTCGATGCAATAGCATCAGCTCTACCTAATCCTTTGCAAATGAAGTCTTCGGTAATTTTGAAGCTGGATACTGTCTCACTCTTTTGAATTTCGAGCTTCAGAGCGTCTAACGTCGTATCGGTTTTACTTTGAGTCGCCATGATTAGCGACAACGGGTTCCGAAAATTCCTGATTGCAAACATAGCTCCCGGTTTCGTTTTCCCGCCTTGAGAGTTACACTGTGTCAATGTGATGATTTAAAGAAACATAGACCCGATCACGTTATCTCAACTGCTCTCCTAGAGTCAGCAATGGATAACATCGTCAAAGTCCATGCTCATTGTCCCGACGACCTAATTCTGCCTTTTCAAATTCAGGAGCAGTGGCAACCATGGAACTCCCCATATACTTTCAATAGTGGCACAATTATTAATCACATCCAGCCCCACCCAGAAGGATACGCTAGGATTAATAAGGTCGGCGGCTTCATATCTAACGAATTTGCTGGAAATAGTTTTGGGGAAGACTCTTTTGCAGCTATGTTCGACTTTGCATTAAACCCCCTTCGACGAACTGATGCATTTCTGGAAACAATACAAAGGAATCGACTCTTTATCAATATAACGGAAATATTCTACCTCGGGCCGTATGAGGATCTTTACGGCGGCGGAAGAGGTCTTTACACGACTTGGAGGTTTGCTACAGAGCACGGAACCCTGCGAAGGCACAAATAGAAATCAAAAGACAACTCGACTACCAAAGACAGCAGGAAGAGCAAGAACAAGCGGAATACCAGGGATAGTACATGCCTTAATAGAGGTAGCGTTTTGTAGAGGCAAGGGAGACCAGGAGTCATGTTTGGATAGAAGTGCTCTGAAAGCAGATGATGGTATCTGAATTTGCATTCGAGGCTTTAAAGTCTCCTGAATCAACGCTTCCGTAATCTTTGAATCTCTATCTTATTCATTTGGCATTAACAACTCGTAAAACTACTATGGGACTTGAAGAGAAATTTGGCAAGCTATCGCGTGTTTTGACTTCCGACCCTTTATCCAATGACATTTATTCTACTGTGAATGGTGAACCGTTTTCTGGTTCATCTTCGTCAAGATCTAATGATGGTACTCCGATCTAAACAGATTCCCAAAACCAGTTGGAGACCTTCGAAAACAAAATATACAAATATACAGAACAATTTCTACGTCAACCAACAATCTTTTGCCAAGCGAAGAAAACAAGAAACTGAAAACTGCGAAGTTATCCTCTTTATGTGCCCGCTGAGGGCCTCATTTGTGAGGAGAGAGTCAAACAAAGGTGCCATGCTTAGTATTTGCACACTTCAGAATCTCCGCCCCTCCTGATCTTGGTTCCTCATATCCTCCCTCGCGGAAAAACTAGTAGTTGATTTGTCCATGCTTTGTAATCTGATTGGGATCCTGTCATCGGAGAGCTGGTCGAATGGAGCTTCGAAGCCTTTCATTCGGTATTTCTGCATCAGAGGGCGGAGCTCGAGGATACCTGCGACGCTAATGCCAATGCTGACTTCCGCAGCAGACCAGAGGAAGACAGGTGCAGCATCGACTAGAGATTCTGGTCAGAAATTGAAGTGAAGCCACGAGATGATACTTACAGAGTGGATCTGTCGAAGCCTTAAGCTTGGCAAGTGTTGCCAGACGGATGAAGTTCGCAATGCTCGCCCTGGAACATTGCATTAGTTTCTTCAAGCGATAATTAGAGGTGGTAAGCGACACGTACAATACGCCTAAACCGAAGATGCCATAAATGTAAATCTTTAGTGTTTTGTTCACTCCCCGACCTCTGAGCATATAGAATGGGGCGAAGAGGAAAATCATGTCAAGGCTGACAGTAGTTCCTGACAGGGCAAATCCGACCGCAATCTGTTGAGTGGCTGGCAGACAGACTCCTTTCTTTGTCGAATCGATCAGTTCCCAGGTGTAGCTGATGGGAGCACACTGAACGAGAAAGTATTCGACGACAATGATACAAATGAGTGCATCGATGAGGATTGCTGCTTGGAGCATATAGATGTGCCATTTTACTTGGGCCCACTGCAGCAAAGTGATAGCAAGACTAGCTTTCATGATGCTTGTAAGAACAACATAGATAATTTCCAAAAAGAAAATAAACTGCACGACGTCTTCGTTAGTACCTTATGTTTGCAGGAAAATCGAGGAACAAGGTTGTGCATGCCTTTAAGCTATTTCCAATGCCCTTTAGAGTTGCAGAAGTTGTATGTGAACCAATTCCATTCTTGACACCGAGGGTAAGTAAACCTAACAGCCCACCATAGATTATCTAGAACCATCAGCTAATGAGCAGATATTGGGAACCATCCTTGCTTCCTTACCACAGCGATTATCATGAACACGTCATTGAAGTTGAACCGTTTTGCGATACCTCTACTGTAGCATCGTAATCCAATGAAGAATGTGTTGATAACTAGAAGTACGGCCGCGACAGCAATGGTAGTAGGTCCTTGACTCGGAGCTACGGCTGCGAGCCCGTGTTGGGTAGAATTAGTAGACATAGCGACTATGAGCAGAACGCAGGTCGCATCCAAAGAGCTATGATGATAGAGACGATTTAATTGATAGGAACTCGAGAATGTGAACTTCCTCTCGTTTTCGTTTTGTGGAGGGGGTTTCTCTTGTTTATCTCGTGCACTACTAGATATTGTCGCATGAATGTTTCGCGTTGCCACCAACCGGACTCCCGAAAACAGATGCCATTCATTGACTGAAACTTTTTAGAAAGCAAGAAAAGTCTGGGCTGTTGGGAAGGGGATGATTGTGTCGAAGTATCGAGGCACCATTTTACGTTGTGGCGCACAACTGAAACTTCTCGCAACCTCAAACATCATGAGCTTGGACACCCTGGCCACCACCAGAGTTTCGCCTGATAGTACGCAACGCAGCGTAAAACATGCGAGGGCTCAAAAATCAAAAAGAAAATACAAACATGTGAGCCATTCAATGTTCTTGGTATAGTTTTGAGCCATTTAACCAAAGTTAACCTTCCGCACTAGACAGCGGATGCAGCTCTCTTTTACTACTAGGACAAGATGCCCAGGCTGCAGCGCCAGACTAGGTCCGGCATACTCAGGTTCCGCTGAGGCTCTGCTTGAGCACTTCTAGAGACTGAAACAGAACAGCGGGGGAAGAAGTAAATCCGGGGCTGAGTTTAGGCGTTAAAGAAGTGCAAAATGCTTGCGCCACCTCCATTGCGCCAAAACGGCTTGGTTGTGGACATCATTTTAAACTTTTCCAAGAGATTACCAAATGCAGATCCCGAAAGGAGATGATTGAAACAAGTAGTTGAGTTGCCGAGGTGGCTTCTTGAATGGCCACAAGAATCTCTTCTGGACAGCTTTCTGCTCCTTATCCATTGTTCGGCGTCCAAGCTATGTTCTCAAGGATGAAATTGCCTCAGCTCACTTCAGTGATTTGGAGGGTTATGGCGAAGCAGCGGCTTCGGATGCCGATGGGCATAGATTTCGGCTTTGCTTTGCGCCCCGTGGAAGTTTTATTATATTGCGCAGTCAAGTTCCTCCGCTGCATGTCGAGCACGGTGCACATGCCACTACATGCTTGCATATTATTCTTGATACTCTCCCCCCCTAAATAAATGTAATTGTGGTACTTTGTGGGTACGTTGCGGGTAGGATACTGGGGCACTGGGCTAGTAAAAATCACTATATTGAAGGGCCTAGCAGACCTTTTGAACCTTCTCTAGGTACCCTGTGCTCAGATCCGACCAGTTTTTGACCTGTGCTTTGAGGCAACCAGGGCGCATAGCCACTGAG
>MU119228.1:328292-396554 GCA_014904845.1 Acephala macrosclerotiorum
TACCCTGTGCTCAGATCCGGCCAGTTTTTGACCTGTGCTTTGAGGCAACCAGGGCGCATAGCCACTGAGATCTTTCGTTACTAGGGGTTGCCCCATAATTACATTTATTTAGGGGGGGGGGAGAGTAGCAGTGCATACATGCAGCCGTCGAGTCGGGGTCAGCCACCCCACTCTCGGCTCGAAGTCTACCGATATATAGGGGGGTTCGCTTAACGAGCCTGGGATTATAAGTCTGTATTTCATAGGGCTCTTTGGGCCTTCTCGCTAAATGAACGCTGAAACTAAATTAACTCAAATTTGTTTTATAAACTCATTATAGCTTTTTATAAATATTGTAATATAAGTTCAAATAATTTTGATTTGTGCGTATTTCATACTTTTAAAGTAAAGTCGTCGAGATTAGTTTTCGTCGCTTAAAAATGCCCTAAAAATGCCTAGAAAACACAGACTTATGATCCCAGGCTCGTAAGACCTAGCCCGGATTTTGCGACCTTGAACGGACTCGTAAGTTTGGTAAATAGCTTCATTTTGGGTTGTCGGTGGAATATAGACGAGAAGTTACAATTTGATTGTCTGCTCATATCATATCGTTCCCTGTTTGCACTGGAACCAAGATGAGCACACTTCAAGGCATGGATCTTCCAAGGATCCAGAAGGCGCTTTCGGACCTCCCTATATCGCCAATTTCTTCCATTTTGCTGGGCATTGTTTTGCTCGTTGTGCATTTCATAGTGTGTTTAAATTACCCGACTCTTCTGAATCACATGTACTAATTGCATCTCAGAGGGAAGGATACAAGATAGACCTCCCCAAAGTCCCCAAGATCCCAATCGCTCCAGGCTCTTATCCATTCATCGGTCATCTTGTCTCACTCAGCGGTCATCAGAAACTGAGTGACGCGATTATTTTCTCAAGATGGGGAGTGCAGCTCTCGTCTGGGGTCTTTCAGATCGGGTTTGGAAGCCAACGCAATATCATTTTTGGGTCTTAGTCACGAGTTCAGATGCTAAGATAAATTTCCCTGGATTGTTGGTCCTTTGTCGTGTGGGGTTTTTATCTCGAATACCCCGAGGGGCTTTAGAGGACTGCCCAAGCTGTGGGGGTCTCAATCTTTCCGAGCTTAATTCCCCGCCCAATCCATAGAGTGGAATGGACCAGGGAAGCATAATTGAAAATTAATTTCGCTACTGTGCTGTATAGGGATAAACTCTGTTAAAGGACCACCCACAACACGCAGCTTCCACCAGCCTCAAAAGCACGACGCTGCACCTGACAATTTCGTACAGGTTGTATTCATGCAACCAAGAATAAGAGAAGACCAAAAAAATAGCCCTCAACGCCATCTGTCTCAGCAAAGAAAAGAATATTTGAAGCTTTGGAAGCGTCGCGAAGTTTTCACACCATTCCGCCCGATTCATTCGGTATGTTGAGTTTCTGAAAAGAATGTCAGTATACAAGACGCAAAGGTCAGAAGCAAGGTGGCATACCGGCATCATTTGAGGTACGAGGATCTCCGGTTGAGTCGACATCGGGAGGTGAATCAAGTAAAGGAACCTCGGCTGGAGATGGCTTGGTCGGGTCGCGCCCCGTTGAGACGTCATGATCACTCTCTTGGTCTAACCAGATTGTCAGTACGCGAGACACATAAGTTCGAAAGAAGAGAGCTATACCGGTCAACGGACTAGGCAGCGAGTCACGAGATTCAGAGGCAACAGAGTTCGCTTTCGTAAGCTCACTGCTACCTTTCGTTTTGAGACCAGGCCGTTCACGCTCGGTGGGACTAGGCTTGACTTTTGAACAGACTATCAGTACATGAGACAGAA
This sequence comes from Acephala macrosclerotiorum, assembly GCA_014904845.1. Taxonomy (NCBI): domain Eukaryota; kingdom Fungi; phylum Ascomycota; class Leotiomycetes; order Helotiales; family Mollisiaceae; genus Acephala; species Acephala macrosclerotiorum. Next base: position 330,116 of record MU119228.1, read on the forward strand.
GAAGGAGGGATCATTACCATTTTCAATCGCGGTACCAGTCTTAGCGTTACTCTGTCCAGCAATGGTGCTGAGTGTAGAGGGAACAACCTCAGTCGACAGAGCGCCAGAACTGTGCTTTCTCGACCACTTGCCTCCTTTTTTGTCATAAGGAATGAATGAAGAATCAACTCTAGCTGAGGTAGGATGTCCAGATACGGTAGCAAAATTGGTACCACGAGCATCACCCCGTCGTTGTAACTCATCAGCAATCTTCACCACATGCGACGTATGGTAGTCTTTCTGCTTCATCATGGCGAGTTTCAGCGACCCCTTGAATCCCTCCAACTCCATCACCTGGTTTATTATGCATCCTCGATACTTTTCGCAATAACGGACTTTAAAAGTGCTTCTGCCCCGGAATCCACTCGGTGCTTGGAAGATGACGATGAAGCCCTCGGCTGTGTCGACAAAGGCGGAGGTGAACTTGACTGGCATTCCGAGACAAAGCGAGGCGATAGTGACCTCACGATATTCGGGTGTAGGAGGGTCAATGGATTTAGCAAGTTCATCTGCAACTTCTTGCACCAGCCAAGGTTGATTAGCTGGGATTCCGTTGAGGACGTGGCTTTCTGTGAATTGTGTCAGAACCAATCTTAAGTTCAACCCAAGTGCAGGTCTGTCTGCAAGAATCCTGAGGACGAAGGTGCGCACCTCCGACGCGAGGATGGAGTCTCAGAAACTCGCCATGATCTTGCAAGAGTGAAATTGCCAACTCCAAAGGAGTACCTTGTAAGAGATAACCGTCCCAATTGCCAGGTTCCGGAAGTGTGCCACGGAGTTTTGGGAAATGAGTGAACACGGCCTCAATCAATGCTTGAGAAGGTTAGTGTTTATGACATCTAAAGTGGACTTAGAAAAGAATACCAGCCATGGATGGCATAGTGGCGGTTGACTGCGGTTTCGGTAGAGCCGTGTTGTGTCAATTGAGTCCAGTCGTAGAGTGCGCGCGACGAATAGTTGCTAGAGACTCGAAGAGTTGCAGTATTCGCAGAGAGTGTAGTGATGATGATTGATGATATTATTGCTTGATGATACTGAAGTCGACGGTGTTGATGATGGATGTTGATGAGGAAGAAAAGAAAAGTAGAAAGAGCTCGGAGAAAGCCATCGGTGCATTGCACAGAGCAAGTAATAAGGCGCGACTCGCAACTGCTCTTCTCGGGATTCGGCCATGAGTGCGTTGCTCGTTGCCGCTGATTTTGCTTGGAGGTGTTGTCAAGTGAAGTTTGCGAGAAACGGAAGCGACGATAGGTCCCATGGTGAAGACATAATTTGGGCAACCCTTCTCGCTTTTATGTTCTATCTGGATATTTTCCAGGCTGCATGGCCTTGGAGTGAATAGAAACACCAGTTATGGAAGCTGAAGCCCGAAAGTAAGGATGGATTATCAGTGTATGAACTTCCACCTGACTCCGAGAACTTCACGACAACAAGGCATCTTCGCTTCAGGTTGACGAGAACGAAGGTATCTGTTGTGGAAGATGCCAAAAGAAAGAAAAAAAATCAAGTAAACAATGTGCTTTTGTTCCATTTACCGCGTGCATCGCGACTGATACCCAAAAATCGACAATCTCATATTTTGAACTTCGTTCCACCTCGTTTCCACGCTAACCCTGGATGACCAACTGTACTCTCTTCTTTTTAATCTACTCTGTCGAGTCATGATTGTCAGGATCTACGGCTTTGCATTGTAGGCGCCTGGCCCCATGCTCCGGCATCAATCAGCATTTGCTTTCCCTTGACCCGTCTCATTATGTAGGAGCGCTTACATCAGAATCCGTGTACTTGCAACAAAACGGACTTTTGTCATCGACATCCTTACACTCGAATCGACTCTCGTTATCTTTGAAGTCGATGCTTCGTTCGATTGGTCTTGCTTCGACGCATGCAAGAGTTAGTGTTCGCTCTTAGCGTGAGATTAAAACAATGAGAGAAGAGGCAGAACAAACAGTTGCGACCCTCCCATTTCTCCGGTTCTGTACTCGCGGCAGAAGAACTTGTTTTCGCGTGCCATAGCTGAGGCTGCAAAGATGAGGGCGAAAGCCATGAGAAGTTGAGTAAAACGCATGATGAATTGTGAAGGTGCTTGAACTGGAAATTATTTGGCTTGAGAGGAGGTGCTAATGGGCAAGAATGAGGCGCTGACTTGCTTTCTTATATAGCTGATCACCACTGTCAAGTGATGTTCGAACACACAATTCTAAAAGTAAATCTTACTGCTAAATACCAAATCGGCAAGAGAGCAATATCTCGTCTGATCTTTGTCAGATGAAGTGGCGTAGGTTAAATATTCTGAAGTGCAGAATTGATCAATGTAATCCTTCGGCCGCCCCACAATTGGCTAAATATCCCCAGATTTTCAATGCTGTGGTACCTTAAGCCAAACTTCTCGGCATTCCACTGGAACTGTTTTCGGGACCTTACGTAACAGCAAATTGCGCTAATTTTGCATCTTATAGGTAGTAAGCTGTATAGGCAAGCCTTCATCCAAGCGAGGAGAACAAAACGTCGTCGTAGAGAAGCAATGCCACCCTTCGGCGTTTCACGGGCTGATGAGGGATTGCTGATCATCAGCCTGTTAGACTTCTATCGGTGGGCCCATAGCAAGACTGCAATAATGAAAAGGTACGTGGTTGTCTCGTAGGATCTCGACCTCGGCCAAAGAGCCTAGACTTCGGAACCTAACAAAAACACGATTGCAAAATCATCTAACAAGAATAGTTTATACGGAGCAGCTAGATAAAAGAATCAGAACAAATCAAATCGTCCTCTCATCTTTGCACATCACTTGACCGCCTCCAATGCCCGACAGTGGGCCGTACGAGGCTTCCATACATCCTCTTTACCTCAACTTATAATTGCATAACTTAAGAGACGATTCGACCTCAATCAATCTCAGTTGTCCTGACCGAATCCTGATAGTTGTTGGATCCCACAAATGGCCCTTAGTCTCGACCATTCCCTGCCTCGACTAGCTAGTTTTCTCAACCATCTAGCCTCGTTTGAACATTCTCTCTCACTCATCACAGCCCCTAAATCTCAAACAACCTCAATCAAAACACACTCCGCATCCGCATCCGGCCACTCAAACCCATCCAAGTACATCCTCAACATCTCACGATCAACACTCATCCCCTCACCTCCCTCTCCATTCTTCCTCAGCTCATCGTCATGTTTCCGTCGTCCCTCAATTCTTCTCCAAAGCGCTTCCTCTGTCCCCTTAAAACAACCACCACAATTTCGTACTTTGACCTTCTTTCTCCTTCCCATCCTCGTTCCCCCTTTCCTTTTAGAGCAATCCCTCTATACCCATCCCTCATCTCCCTATTCCAAAAACTCAAATCCAGAACTACATCCCTCTTCCCCTCCCTCACCAACCTCCCAAGTTCCTCCTGTAGCTCTCCATATCTTTCCCACGGATAATCAAGATCATAGACGCCATGGTTCTCGAAAATGTATTTATCAATTGAAAGAGGAATGAAATTTGGGCATTGAGAAGCGATAGTACGGGTGAGTGTTGATTTTTTAGAATTTATGATACCGCAAGCCATTACACATATTCTCTGGCCAGCATTTTGAGCTTTATTGAGCTTTTGCTGCAATGCTCATGGGATGACCCTAATCGAGAGTTGGATGGCTGCCATGGTCTTGGCTACTTGACTTTGGGACTCAGTTGAGGTCTGAATCAAATTGATCCAATGCGCGATGAAAGTAGGATGCAAATGAAGTGACTCGCTCGTTGTTGACTCACCACACATGATACGATGCCGAGTTGCCCAGATACTTCTTAGCAACGGCCATCCAAAGGCGAGGAACAAGAAGGAAAAGGAGCGATGTGTATCGTTCCATTCATTTCTCGGTCTTGTACAACCGTGCCTTCGTCCCCATCCGGGTATAAAGCAACCGTACTGTACACGAGTCTATCTTTGCTATGGCCTATAGTGACAATCGAGAACAAATCCGCACCCGACAAGCAAAGATGTCCCTAACGTTCAGCAAAGAATTCGAAAATGCATGCTCCAAACGCCATCAATCAACACCCTTCACATAAGTCGTATCGTATCCCAAACAAGACCCTTCCATCCATCCATCCATCATCAATCTCCCAAGTTCCTCATATATTCCATCCATCAATCATAAACACAAATCCCTTCCTTACGCCCCATTTCCCTTCAGGATTGCTCTCAAAGTCAAAAGCTCACGTCTCTGAACATTATTCTCCCTCTTCAACTTCGCCGCCTCATCACTCGTCTCCTTGAGTTTGATAACAAGTTCCTCTTTATCTTCCTTTCCCTTTCCTTTGATAGCCTTGACGATCTTCGCCAATTCTACATTAAATCTGCTGTAAAGAATCTCGTTTTCGGCAGTGCTCTCTCTGTACATCTGATCTAGGCCCTTGACTTTGAATTCGCTAGCCTGAAGACTCTTCTCTAGGTCGGCTTTGACGGCGTCGTTGCGAGATGTGAGGTCCTTGATCACTTCTGGGATGCGGGATTCGAGGGACTTCACCGTAGTCGTGAGTTTGGTGAGGTCGGGTGAGCGGACGGTCGACGATGTGTTGAGTTTCGCCATTTCTTCGCCAATCTTGGATAGCTCGTTTTGAAGAGATGCTTCAGCTTCGTTGATAGCTTTGGCTTCGTTTTGGAGTCGCTCGCGCAGCTTTTGTGGGCTTTGGAGTCGGAGCTTCTGAGGTGACGATGGCTTGCTCGGGCTGGTGGTTGGTCGGGAGATGGATGGAGTGCGGCCGCGAAGGGTTGGAATGTTGGATGACATCGACAGCGCCTTGGAATGACCCTTTGTACCACTGGTAGACCAGAGATCCTTGATGATCACGACATCAGATTGGATGTTATTGGGGCGTTCAGTGAGGTTCCCAATGTTTCTCGAAGTCGAACCATTCAAGGGAGTGTTCTCCTTCTGAACGGGCGAGCTAGTGCTATACATAGCTGATCTGGTCTGATCTATGATGGGTGTTCCGCCTGCGACTGGGATCCTCGTCGGTGACGGTGTCTTTGGAGATGAGTTCAACTTCGGACCCCTTCGTCCATCGGATGAAAGTGGCGAGTTAGCCAGGGCAGCTGCTGCCACCAGTGTCTTCAAGTCTGAGAGAGAGCTTCGTCGCTTTTTCTTCAAGGTCTTTGTAGTATCCTTCTGCTCTTCAGGAGGGGGCGAGGCTCCGATAGTACTGAGCCTTGTCGAAGGACCCTGTGAACTGGTAGGTCGCTCATCAAACGCACCGAGAACCGTTGGCCTATCGCGAGAACTAGGTCGTCTCGGAGATCCCTCGATGGATCGCGATCTGTTGAGCGATCCCTTCGACAAACTGGAAGGAGTGATGACCTCGCCGGTAGCAACATGACGATTAGTCTTACTCAGCGTACGCCAGACGGAGGGTCGATCGCCATCGCCTTTGCTGTTCTGTCGCAGTAATGTATCTGCAAAGCGCTTTCGGAACGAGGACGTGTTTGATGCAACAGAACCTGTTGCGGAAGCATTGTTGCGACCGCCGGAAATTGAACCAAACGCGGAGTTATTACCTGTACCATAGCCCTGGATAGCGCCAGGTCCAATGTCATCGAAAAGTCGTTCCTGGTCTTCGACCATCCGATCGAGCAAATTGATGTACTCATGTGGTTCGCCATCAATTACAAGCAACTCGGCGAAAGAAATCGTCAATGCGCCTCGATCGCCATCATTTCCGCAGCCTTCAAGAAGATCAGCAAGCAGCTTGATGATCGCGATGAAAGCTCTTCTGTTCTGGGGAGCCATTTCGGCAAAGACCATCTTGACGTATTCGGCAAAATCATTGGGGTAGAGTCTCAAGGCTCTGTCCTGAAGCTCATTCAAGGTGCTTGCTGTCATTACTGGGCCCATCTGATCTTTCCATGCCAATCTCAAGTACTTTTCGAAGGCCACGAACAGGATATCGACCGTGGCCTCAGAAGCCGTACGTTGATCAAAGGGATTTTCAATAAAAGTATTGTAGACAGCATTAATCGATAGTTCGTCAGCGGTGGTTCGATTTCTTAGTACCCGTCCGATAACATTGCCCTTACGAGCTTGAAGTGCAGCGATGTAGCCCGTGAATGTTTCCTCCAGACGAACCAAGGGGTTTGTAGGTCTTTCACCAGCTCGTTGACTACCTCTGAGGTCGACGTCTTGGATCGAGTGAGTCGATTTGTTGCTATTCGTCCTCGAGAGTGCTGGTGGCTGCATAGAGGGAACGTTGCCCATAACTGGTGTTCTCGGGTATTTCGACGAACTTCCATATCCCGACGAATGAAGAGATGTAGTCGAACCATTGAAACCAGCTGAAAGAAAGCTAGAAAGCATCTTGACTGGAGATCCTGGCCTAAAGGACTTCGACTTGTCTCCTTCGCGTAAGATGGGTATTGCCCTGAGGATCCTTGAGTAAAATGTGATGAAGGAGACGGTCATTGACGGATTGCTGGGATGAAATTGGGACCGAAGTAAATCATTCACTATTCTAATCAGTCAAAGATCTCGACCTAAGGAATTGCACATACCTCGTTTCATGAACGTTGATAGGAACAGTTCAATGTGCACCTCGTCAACAAACAACCTGTCATGAAGACCACCTGTCTCAAGCTTATACTTGAAGCCTGCTGCAAGGGACGCAATGTTACAAACAATATCAACACCATAATGGCCAACTGGAGCGCCTTTCGTGCCCTTTTCATGATCGACCACGATGCGTATAGGTGCTGGTTCCTTTCTACCCTTCACCAGAGTATCGAGACCTTCCTCAAAGACAGAAGTATGAAGACTAATCTCAGCGGCAGGTAATCTGATTGACCGCAAATACCACCTATCAGTCTCTCGTTCTGATTCGGAAAATCTACCCTCAACCCTGGCCTTAGTCACTTCCTCGGTAAACTTCAGAGCCTTGGCTTCGTATGCTCCTTGCAAGCTGAAGCAACGCACCGTCGCCGCTGAAAGGGTACTATTTCGGCCACTTCCAGCGTCCTTCAACTCATGGAGCGACACCAAGGAGACGACATGGCCATCATCGGACATTGTGAAGCGTGTTTCTCCAAGGGGATGCCAACCGGTGAAGGTAAGCTCGAAGATCTTCTTTTGACCTCCAGCGTTGGCAGTGATCGAAGCCATCATACTTGCTGCAGAAGGCTTGTCAACCTCGGCCATGAGACCTCGTGCAGACATGGTACACTCTCTGGACTTTCTCAGGATAATGACACAATCTGCGAATAATAAAAACATTCCTTCTCTTACGACTCCTGCAGCTGGCGAAGGAGGGCAATGATATGGGGCTGGAAGCTCAATAAATTCTGCGGCAGTGATCAAGCGACCTTGTAGCTTGAGAGTTGCTGGCCAATTGTCGACCAAGTTGCGGAGTCGGTGTACGATTTGCTCCTTGTCGGCGACGGGTGGATCGAGAGAGCAGATTTCCGTGATGATGTCTCGCGCCTTGAGCATTGGCTGAAGAGCTGGGTGCAGCACAGGAAGGAAGTTGACGATGTTGTCAATGAAGAGACTGTATCTTGGTAATCTCTGGACTGGTTCGATTACGGCTGAACGAAGTCGTTGTTCGCCAGTTTGTTGCACTCGTTGTGAGAAGCTGGATTGCTGCTTCACGAAAAGAGTAATGATTTGTGGAAATTCTTGGCTTGCACGGATGTATTCTTGGTAGCACTCTGAGAATTGGGGAAACCATTCTAGGAGGACTCTCGAGAAAGTAAGGGCTCCAGTGGGGTCCTTGAGTCTACCCGTACCATATCTTGATCCAGTCGAAGTGACAATGGGAGCCTCCAGGTCTTGCATAGCATCCTCCTCAGTCTCATCCATAACTTTCTTGATCTCAGCAAGGAATGCCGAATTGACTGCCAGGATCCTATCTAGAGATTTTGGGAAAAGTTTTGTCAAGTCATCCACGGAAGGACTGAAACTTCCAAAAGCCCTACTCTTTGCCTTTTGACGGAAGTCATCCGCAATATGGTTGACCAACTCGTGCATCTTCATGACATATCGTTCTTCGGTATCGACCAATTCGCTCATCTCCCGCCGAAGAGACATCTTCTGGTCCTTTAGGAATGATCGCGACCTATTGAGAGAGTTGGCTTTGGAAGGGGCTCGTCGAAGCTTCGAAGTTGGGAGGAATGCCACCTCGCCGAACAATTTGACCAAAGGGGCATATTCTCCATATTGCTTGAGGGTAGGATCCAAGAGTGCGTCCTCATCCTCATCCATATTTTCATCAGGGTCCAGCTCTTGGAATGGTGCGATGGATCCTGGAGGCAAGACCAAATCCACATCGACATGATTGATGCTCTGAGGTCGCAAAGCTGCCTCAATGTCGTGTACCACTTCTGCCATGTTCTCCACCCGAACCATGGACGCCGCCAAATCTGCCGCATGTTGTTCGCAAAAGAGTGTTGGAGCTGATCCAGGTCTCTTGCTCTTTGAGCTTGCAGCTTGGACAATCAAGCCAGCCTTCACAACTTCTGGCAACTCCTTGAAGTATTTCAGCAAACCAAACGCGAGCCCCCGACATACTTCATCTCCTTGCCTATCGCGCGGCAGATGATTGACCGATTGGTAGAAGGGTGAGTTCGGAGAGATGGTGATGCGCAGGTAGCTTTGGAAGCCAGCGGCGGTGAAGACATGGACTTGAACTCGAGAGCTGTTGAGGGTGGAATTGGTCGTTGTGGAGGCGCCATGGAAGACAAGAACTGGCAGATGTCCTAGGTAAGGGTCAGTAGTATGATAGAGGTTGACTTCGTCTTGCGACAAAGTCAACTCTTCTATGACTCGAACCATTGTATATTGTCGAGGTCGCTGATGGTTAGTCCGGGTCGTTCAATTGGCCTCGTCAGGCATAACGAAGGATCCTCGATGATAGCGGATCAATTGACAAAGAGGTCGAAGTGTTGGAAACTGGCGGGCGTTGAGGATTTTGTGAGGTTGATCATCTGGTTGGTTGGGAAAGATTCACAAGGCAAAGTCGCGTTGATATCGCGTTTTTGTTGTTTTGCTGTGCGTCGATGCAGGTACAAACTTAGGGCAAACAAAAGCTCGACTCCTCTTGGTTCTCGATGCAGCTTCAGGGATCACCGTGCAGTAGTAAAGTTTTAAAAAACATTCCCCAGCGCCATTGCTTGGTTCTATCTTTAGAAGCTGCAAGTCGGAGCATTTTTTTGAGGATCCATACACCGTGCCCGACGCGTTAATTGGCTGGAAGCTAAGGATATCACCGCCGTCCGTTTTTCTTCACAACCCCGCCAAACTTTTACATGAAACAACCATCGGGATATCTTTGTACAACTCAGCAGCTCAAGAGACCACATGCAAATTCATGAAAGATTCTTCAGCAGCATTATTGACTACAAGAACCAAGATGGCTACACAATATGCCAACGATATCCCATTCTCTGCGAGCCACGACCAACAGGCTTTCAAGCTCCTCGAGCTTCCACCTGAGCTTCTGGCTCTTCTCGAGTCAGACAATCCGCCAACAACGTAGCACCTTCTTCCTCTGGTGTTGAGCAACAGCTAACACTCTCGTAGTCTGACAATCACGTCTTCGAAAGCCACCGAAACCACCCCAGGCTACGCTCTGCTTTGCTACGGAGAGAAGAAGTACCAGATGCGACAAAAGAACACATCCAATCCCATCATGATACTTCAGCCCTCTCGATCCATGCCTACAGATTCGGACAATGCGGAAACCTTCATCCCTGTTCCGTCGGTTACTACGATCTCGAAGATTGAGGATACAATCGAGCTGATTCTACAGGAGGCAGATGCAAAGGCGGTACCTAAGGTCAACAAATGGCACGAGAAGTTCGCGAAGAGTAGGGCAGAGAAGAAAAAATGACCGAGGCAGACTCGGAACATTGGAAATTATATTATTGTGGACGATATCACTCTGCTGGAACAAATCAGGAAGGCTCAAACTCCCTCATCGGTTTGGACTATTTGATTCTCGCACCCCTATGTTCCCAGCTTCAACAACTTCCTTGCATTCTGGAACCCGAACTTCTCCTTAGTCCTCTGACTCAACTCTAATCGATCAAACCACCCTCCAATCTCAACCATATCCTCAAAGGGATAGTCCACTGAAAACATCACCCTATCCTCGCCCAAACTTCTCCAGGTATCAACCAATGTGCCCGAATCCTGTACACCACTAGTGGTCGCCCAAAAGTTCTTCTCCCAATACTCAGTAAGCGGTTTCTTTGCTGGCCAATACGGAGTAAAGTGTCTCATCCTTTGCTCGATTCTAGGAAGAAAGAATGGCAAGCCTTCTCCACAATGTCCTAGAATGATTTGGAGGGTTGGATACGTATCGAAGAGTCCGGAAACCATGAGCCTCAGTACATGTGCACTTGTCTCGGAACTGAATCCCCATGGTGATCCTGCAAGGAAGTTGTAGTCTTCATACACCCTCTGCTGGCCTGGGGGCGGTGATCTGGGATGGAGATATATCGGAACATCCAATTCAACAACCTTCTCCAAGAATGGTGCCATGGAGGGATCATCGAGATACACAACGTTGTCCGCAGACCCGTTATTCGTGTATCCTCCTACGAATGATCCCACTCCGCCGAGTGTGCTCACACATCTTTCCAGCTCCGTCGCAGCGGAAACGGGGTCTTGCAAGGCATTACTGCACCAAAATTCGAACCTACCCGAGTAATTCCCATTCTTATATACCCTCGCAACCTCATCATTCACATAAGCCGCCGCTATCGTCGCAAAAGTCTTATTAAACACACCCTGTATCCCAGGAGCTCCAAACATCAACACAGATATCGAGACATTGGCAGAATCCATAGCAGCAATCCTGGAGTCGATGTTGGTGAGTCTAGGAACAACATCTCCTTGGTAGATCGGAAGGTCGAAATTTACTTCATTTGTGAAATTGACGAAGGGAGTGGTGTAGACTCCAGAAAAGAGGGTGTTGCCGACGTGTTCTTCTAGAGCGATTTTTCCGGGAACAGAAGTTGAGGGGTCGTAGAAGGTCGGACGGCCGGAGTTGAGGGGGATTTCTTGCGGGGTGTAGTTCGCGGGTTGAGCGATGGATTGTCCTAGGAGGAGGAGGACAATGAATGAGAGAGCCACGGCCATCTTGACTTGGGAATTGTCCGACGCGGGATGGGGAACTCCATGGCGGGCGGGATAGACTTTATCAACATGGGCAAAGGCTTCCCCTCACAAGGATTAATGTGAAGCTTTCCATATCAAGGCAAGTACCGAGATCATACGGCGCAAGTGTCGGGATGATATGCAGTACCTGCATTGTCAATACGACTCTGCTCATTTGATAGGTGGCAATCATCTGTTTATCCTCATATCGTGGTACTAATGTTCTGGGCTCGGCAATACCTTGTTCCTGTCCAACCGAGGGGAGGAATCATGGAGGGTTGCATGTGGTATGGTGCGGACCCTGGGATTGCGGTAATGATTCCGGATGGTGGTTCTGGAGGAGCGCTAAAATGGTACGAGGAGAAAGGTCTTGATGGAATGGAGATGTAGAGAAGTGTAAATGTGTAGATAGCATGTCCCAAATCTTGCCTGTGATTGCGTTTGATTGTCTGGAGAAGATGGATGTTGAAGAGCATCGAAAGCTCCACCCTCCACCGCAAAATGCAACGAGGATCTCGGCTTTTCGTTTTTATATATTAAATGTAAATTGGAAAGTTCGTTATTGCGTGATAGTCCTATGAGACCTAGGGAAAGTTTCCCCACGACTTCTGACCCTCCGCATTTTCACCTCTATGCGCGCTTGCTATGGGAGGAGGGAAGGTAAATGTCTGTTGAGACAATTTGACAAACACTTGTTGCATTCACTTCTGCACAAATACTTGCTAGTTGCTAGATTCGCAGCCGAAATAGACATAAGAAAAAAGAGTCTACCCCATTCCAAAATCCTGCTGCTATTCAAGATCTCCTCGCTGCTCAATCTACTTGGTGTGTCTCCAAATCCTTCTTTAGCACCAACCATATTTCTCATTCGCCATCCACCGAATATCTCCTGCCTTCGTGTCTCCATACCACATCAAGCTTGGGATGCTTTCTTTCTCTCTATGTTCCACTTTATGGTCAAGTCCCGTCCTCTTGACTAGGCTTTGGACAACTTCGCTCGGATTCCAAAGATCAACTTCATCTAATTGCCATTCCTTTGCTTCTTGTTGTGCCATTTCCAAAATCCCCTTGAGACTTTCCGCATTCTTCCGATCATCTATTTCGTTCTCGAGAACAAGCCGCAAGATGTGGAAAGTATTCCCCGACTCCGGCTTCAGAGACCCATAAAAAGCCCTTGTCCAAATAGCCCACACCCTGCTCCCAGGAGCACCAGCAATCGCTCCCTTGATTATAGGTGATTTGCCAAAGATCTTGTTCGTCACGAAATCTTCGCGTTTGTGGTGCCATAGCATTTGGTCATTTGAGGGGAGGAGCGCGACGTGTGTATTTCCATCTTTTGCTGCTTCCAATTGTTTGCGAATCATTTGTTCGTCTAGCTTGCAGAGAGCTGGTATATCTTCGTATGTGAGAGGTTTTGCTGAAGAAGTTGAGGAGGTGGATGAGGGGAGGGCGATGTGAGAACTGGGATGGACCTCCCAACCAAACTTGGCGTAGTATTTTGGTCCGATATCTGAGTATAGTATACTAAACGGAACAGTCTCCCGTCCTGGCACAGTCGGATCGATCTGCCAACTCTTCAACATCGGTCCCAGTTCTCTCAGCATTCTCGCTGCATATCCTTTCCCTCTATATTTCGGCTGGCTAAACACGGACCCAATTCCATGCGTAATGCCTTCCGTCACAACTCCATTCCTAGAAACGAGGACGGGTTTACAGAGCGATTCGCAGGATGCGAGGATGGGTCTTTGGTTTGGGGGGAGATTGTGGTCGACTAGTATCCAGTGGGTGACGCCGGAGTTAGCAGCGAGGGGGACGGTTGTGAGGTAGGTTTCGCGTTCGAGGTAGTCGGGGAGGGAGAGGGCGGTTCCCCAGTTTACGCTGTTGAGGTTCCAGGTTATGAGTTTTTCGGAAGGGGTTGCGGTTGTGAGGTGGAGGGAGGGGGAGTTGGAGTCGGGGTAGGAGGTTGGGAGTTGGTCTTCTGGGGCGTTTTCTCCCATTTTGTTTGGTTGTTTCTGGGTCTGGATCTTTGTTTCTGTGGATTTTGAGGGTAGTTCGTCTGCGAGGCTCTCCTTGAAGTCTTTGAGGTCGTGACTCTAAGGGTGTGTCAAGGATAGAGCGTAATGGATGATCTCCGGATGTTGAATTCGAATAGTTCAGATGAAATTCGAGGTCTCCTTCCTATCGTGTCGTTGCTGACCGCCTTTTCTAGTCCGTATCTGAATCTCGAATCTATTCTTTGAAAGCAATGTAGTAAGCTTTATCAATTTAGTGTGTAAAAACTTAAATCAGGATTTAATGACCACGAATAAAGGAATGATGCCGCAAACGGTCGTCTGACCCAAGGAGATATATACTTCCTAGTCTATGAATCGTGTGATTACCACATTCTGGAGTACAGAGTTTTGATTGTGTAAAGGCTTGCCCTAGAGCTTCGAGTGCCTGCCGTTAAAGGTATTCAGACCCGAGTTTTGGGAAGAACGCGGAATTGATTTTGGGGATGCATGTGAGGAATGTTGTTGTGCCGCTGAGAGCCGATCTTACAGTAGGTCATGGAGTTGGTGCTTGGCCGGGGTTGGTGCATTGAGGGGTGACGGAGCGAGAGACTTGCGAGGATCTTGCTCGCGTGAAAAGGGGCTGACTAAACTTAAGCGTGGGCTAACTTTGGTCTTGGAATTTTTACCCTTCTAAACTCAACGACATCTTCTTCAACTTCCAACACAAAAACTTCAAGTGAAGTTGCAGATGTTCTGCATCCTGTCTCAAATGTCGGTGGCTCTAGTTAGTTCGCCGACCTGATCCTTATCGCATGCTCACTCTCTTATCGTGATGCCGCTAGTTGAAGCGAGGCGGCCGCACCGCCCATGCATCATGCTATTTTGGGGAAGGAGCTTCGATCCCCAACTTCAGTCTTTGGACCTAAGCCTTCTTTCTTTTCCTACAAACAGTTCAAGCGCGACCATGGTGACGGTGACGCGTCTTTAATCGTGGTTCTCTCTTCCCTTCTTCACCTTAATCACACTTGTTCTTCTTAGGACTCTGCGGAACACTGCAAGGGTCAGAAGACGGAACTGCAGTCTGTTGCGGTTGCGCTGCTTCACAAACCACACTCATTCCCTTGCCTTCAAACTCTCCCCCTTCCCTTCACATCTGCCCTTTCCCAATCCACATTACTGTAACTACTACCCCTTCATGTCTCACAAGAGCAGACACTGAAGCATATCAGGCCTCGCTGGTTCTTTGAACACTCTACGAAGTACCTCGAGCCTCGACCTTTACCATTCCGCGCAAACCTGTTGGCGAGCCCCCCAAACCTCGGTAGGCCTCTAGCAAAGACAAGGCCAAGCCACCCGAAAGCGAGATCAAGTCACTTAAGGGCTGCCTGAAGAACGGACGGTCGAGGAAGAACAACGATCGAGACGAAAGAACAAGGTCAATACCCACAAGCCCTCGAAGCCCCCGAAGTCGAAGCAACCCCAGATCTGCCGCAAACCTTCCGTACTAAGTCGAGTCTTCAATGCTTCCAAGCCCAGCCCTCCTGAATCACTATTACCGCCGCACCGAGTTTACCCGAAAGAACCATATCCTCTGATTACGTCCTGGGCACATTTGTATCTAAATCGGGGACGTCGAGCCATGAACAACGCCAGACCAGGCCAAGGCCCCCCGCGGATGGGCAAGGCTTCCGCCAACGTCGTCGACCTTACATTTGACAGCGAAGACGAATTCCAGGATGCTCCAGAACACCCTATCCAAAAGTCTTCTCGACCCACAAGACCATTACCACATCATGGCAGAGCTCAAGCCTTCGCTCCACCTTCTCCACTACAACCACAAGTCATGGAGCTCGATCAAGAAAATCTACTTTGGCCCCTCGGCCAACAGGCTGGCAATCAACTTAATCAAGGCTACATGATGGACGATGAGGCATATGCTCGTGCACTTCAGGAGGAGTTTGCCTTTGAGGTTCCACATCAACGATTTGACTCCCAAGCACCTGCACAGCCACCAGCTCAGGTTGCACCCGATTTCAACGCCGCTGCCAACAACCAGGCTTCTGAAGCTCTGGCTGATATTCTCATTCAACTCGAAGAAATGTTTCCTGGCATATGTCCTGAACACGTGTCGCATCTTTACGACACCGTTTCCAAATTCTCGGCCCAATTGGTCGAGTACATTCTGAATAAGGAGAAATATCCGTTAGCTAAAGACAAGAAGATAGCCATGAAGAGAAAGAGAGAACTCGACCCCGATGAGGAAGCAGCTCGCAAATACGGAGCTCATGACCGAGTCATCCCGGAAAAGCATGGAGGTGTTCGCCCATACATGTAGGTCATCTTATATTTGGTCATGTATCAGACGAGATGTTGTGCACTCAGTATCGACCGCAATCTGCCCGATCATCCCTACCTAAGCCTCTTGTCCTGTTTGCTCATAAATCCGTGCTCTCAAGCTAATCTTACACAGTGCCACCATTCTAAAATCAGAGTTCCCATGGGTTCAAGCCAATTTCATCGAATCTACTTTGAAAGGTTGCGGTTGGCGATTGTTCTCAGCTCATCAGGTTCTGTCCGAATTGATGCGAACTTTCACTCCAGGCGGTAGGCAGGCACAATGGTCAATCAAGAACGCTCGCAAGGTAGAAGACTTTACCAAGGAGGAGAACGTCGCACGTGTCCTTGCCAATCCCGACGGAGATCAAGAGAAGATTGAAGTCCTCACAGAACTGCAGACTGCGAGGAAGATTCGACAGAAGCAAGACGCTCGTCACCGAGCCGAGCTTGAAGCACAACGCCTTGAAGAAGAGAACACCAAGTACGCAGAGGAGAACAACCTTATGGGAGAATGTGGATGCTGCTTTGCCGATTACCCCTTAAACAGATTGGTCCAGTGCAACGGCGAAACCCCACACCAGTTCTGCAGAGACTGTGCTCGGCGCAATGCTGAGACCGAGATTGGCAAGTCTAAGTACGAACTCCATTGTATGTCCATGGATTCTTGCACTGGTGGTTTTGATCTTGAGCAACGGTAAGTCCTTCCATACTTGTAGAAACAACTCTAATGTTATAAGCTCCCAATTCTTGGATGAAAATACTCGGATTGCCCTCGATCGAAATGAACAGGAAGCAAACTTGCGTTTGGCTGGTATTGAGAACCTTGCCAGTTGCCCATTCTGTCCCTTCGCTGCAGAGTATCCTCCTGTTGAGGTTGATCGCGAGTTCCGATGCCAAGCTCCGGACTGCGAGAAGATCAGCTGCCGCCTCTGCAAGGAGGAGTCCCATATTCCGAAGAGCTGCCAGGAACATGCCAAGGAGAAGGGTCTATCCATCCGACGACAGATCGAGGAAGCCATGTCCGCCGCACTCATCAGAAAATGTAATAAGTGTGGAACTCCATTCGTCAAGGAAGAAGGTTGCAACAAGATGACCTGTACTCGAAACGGCTGTGGTAACATTCAGTGCTACGTCTGCTCCAAGTCCTGCTCCTACGACCATTTCAATGACCAAAGTCGCGGAGGCAAGATTGGCAACTGCCCTCTCTTTGAGAGTGTTGTGGAGCGCCACGAAGGAGAGGTGAGCAAAGCAGAGAAAGAGGCTCTAGAGAAGATATTGGCCGAGCACCCAGAGTATACCGAAGATGATCTGAAGGTCAAGATGTCGGAGAACGTGAAGAAGGATGATGAGCGCATGAAGGCTGCTGATCCAAGGCTAGCCATGGGGGCTCAGGCTTACTTGAATGCACGAGCTGCTGCTCGTGTTGAGGATATGTTCGGTATGTAGACATTTCTCGGCGATGGAGAGAAGGAGTCGTTTTCAAGTTGTTTGAGGAACCGTCAAGTGGGCTTCACACGGTGCTCTTTTATAATTTTCTTGCCCCTTCTTGTTAGCTGCTTTGTCATGTTTCCTTTCCTATCTTATATAATGCTGATAACGTATAAGTCCGACGTGGTCTGCCGCGGGGCTTCCCACCACGTCCAGAAGCACAGGGTCGGGTTCCACCAATTCAGCCACCACCTGCTCCGCGTATGCATCACGCAGCTGTTCCTCCAGCTTTCCCGCCAGCTTTCCCTCCAGCATTTCCAGACCCTTTCGAAGAATTTATGGACTTCAACGCTGGTCCGTTTCAGCTGCTTGAGGACCCGTTGTTTCCGCGTAGGCTCATGTCTGTCAGCTGTTTCCTTCAGTCGTATATATTCCCCAATTCTTGGGTTTTCTTTAGCGGGATGCTGAACTGAAGACTTTTAATCTTTCTTTTCCTTTTATGCTAGGATGTTCCCCAGCTTTTACGATAACAAGCTAAAATTTTCCAAACAGGCCCCAACCGCCACGCCGACTTCCGGGATTTCCCGGTCAATAATCGGGCTGTGGAAGATCTAGAGCTTCATGCAGAAATGGTCGCAATGCTTGGTCGAGAACCCCGCCGACGACCACGACAAGAACCACGCCAAATCGAGATTCTCAATCCAGGTCCACGACGAGAACCACGCGAGCCACGCGAAATCGCAAATTTCAACCCAAGACAGTTTGAAGGTGTTCCAGATGATCGAGATCTTGATCTTTATCCACCAGTTCCACCTCATATGCTGGAGATCATTCGTCAGCCACCTTTCTTTATGCCGCGAGGGGCGCTACGTCTGGCCCCGATGCGCCTCCCCCCACTACCCTTACCACCAATGCGTGATCACCCTGAACCAAACTTCGAAGTGGAGGTGGAGGCTCGGAAATTGGCTGACAATCTACCGGAAGACGAAGTAAGAAGATACGGCAACCCAGCTTTAACTGCTCCGCAGCTTGAGTATGCGGAATGGCTGGCTAGACATGATGCTGGGTATCCAACAGTGCCCCCTGCTCTTGTCAACATTCCGCGACAGGATTTGGTTACCGCGCGTGGATTGTTCGAGGCGAGGTACCAATTTTACAGAAGCTTGGATGGGGAGAACCTGGAGGAAATGTATCAAGCCATTACGGGCGCAGCACCTACGGTCGTAAATCCGAATCCGAATCTGGCGGATGCCTTCGACCCTCGAGCACTGGCCGAGTTGCCCGCACCCCGGAACGAGATATATGGGATTGGATTTGATTTGATGGATGCTTTCGACTTTCAAGGACGGGTCGAGGTGCCCGCTCCGAGAAATGAGATGGACGGAAATGAGGCAAACCCCGAGCACGCCGAGCTCGTTGCCGCAAGAAATAGGGCTCAACCGCGTGCTCAGCACCCATTTCCGGAAAGACTTGGATTTTACCCAGGTTTGGGAGCCGATGCCTATGTCGACCCGGCCAATAACAGAGAATACTTCTTGGGTCGTTTGGCGAGAGAAGATTTGGCTCTTCCCAATCTTCATCAAGAAGCTCTTCGTCGTGGAAGACTGCCTGATACGCCAAGACCATTGCAACGAGAAGTGCATTTTGAGCGTATGGGAGATCAGAAATTCAGCGACTTTATCCGATCTCAACATGGTCGTGTAGCTCCACCCCCAACACCGAATCTCGACCGCGAGGACAAGCTAGATCCTGGTCCAGTGAAGATGGCTATCGATGGACGTGGTCTGGCTATACGCCAGCGGCCAAGTCTTGATCGTGAGGAGATGCCAGATCCTGCTCCAGTGAGGGTGGCTATGGATGGCAATGCAGTTCGTCTTGAGACGCAGGCAGAAATTGGAAACGGTCAATTTGGCTCTCGGCTTGGCAGACTACTAAACCGCGATCGGCATGTACGATCACAATCGGAGGAAAACCTCGGCCAGAACAGACAACGACGTCGATCGGAGACTATGGCTGGTCGAGTAAACTATATCCCTGGGGTTTTGCCTATGAGTCGACAACCTCAATTCGATCGGAGAGTCGCTCAGGCCCTTGGAAGTCTCAATGAGCCGCGCAATGAGCCTCGCTATGAGCCTCATATTTGGCCACGCAATCAGCCCCGCAACGAGCCTCGGGAGGAGTCTTGCGATGAGCCCTGTGATGAGACCTGCGACGAGCCCTGCGACGAGCCTCGTGATGAGGTACTTCATCAAGATGCCGAAATGCAAAACGTGCCTGAAGACTGGAATTCGGATGCAGATACCGTTGTCGGAGAGAATGAGGAGGAACCTCTCATTCCCACTCAACGTGATGTTATCGGGAAGGATGAGGAGGAACCTCTAATTAATTTTGACCATTAGGAGTTCTCAGGCGTTTTCAGCATTGCATGATACCCATGAGTTTGTTTGATTTTCAGATGGAGTCTTTTGTATGATGCTAGGGTTTTGGTACATATTGATGGAGCGGGAGGGGGATGGGGAGGACGGTCCAAATGGGCCTGATTCATTGACCTCAATAATGCTCTGGGACACATTTCTGAAAGGGGAATGATACTATGGTGTGTTTGTCCTGATATCTACTAGTGGCGATACTCCAACTGGGATTTAGTTCTTGCGCGGGGGCCACCGGTGATGAATGGGTGTGTTTGTTATATTACGAGAAAACCTTGTTAGTCAACTTTTGCGTCTTGTGATTGTGATTGTGACTATGACTGTGATACTTTGAACCGTTTTTAAAGGAGTTTTTTTGGTATATTTGAAGCTGCTGGTCGTATCCAGAGAAACGAAGGACATTAAAGCGTTTTTGTTGTTTGCCTGTAATTGTAGCTGTAGCATCGGGACAGATTGGTAATGTCCTTTGCTTATTAGCGTATTAGGGTCATTACTACGATGCTGTTGAAGAGTATCATTTGAAGTATGCCTTTGACGCTCTCTAATTAAGGACGAGATAAAGAAAGGGAGGTTGGGAGAATGCCCTTCATCCTCGGGACTCGACGATTTGGTCTGCCGGTAAGATCTTACATTCTTGGTCGCTTTGCTCTGAAATTATTCTTTTTCTTTTTCTTTTTCTTTTTTGGTTTCTTTTTTGGTTGTCTGATGTGTTCCGCCCATGAAGACAGTCACTCTACGAATCACTTCATCTTCTTTACTACTTTCGAATTCTATGTAATGTACGAAAGGTTCGTTGATAATTAACCGTTCTCCAACCTTCTCCAGGGTTTTAGTAACCTATATCTTTAAGCTTTCCAAAGCACCACTATCTAGCACAGCCAAATTCAAGATTAAATAGATTCTTGTACACTGTCCTAGCTTAGTCCGCGAAAGAACAAGTGTAGACTTGTCCCGAAGCTTTAGCCGAAGGTGGTGACTAAATTCTATCAAAGTAGCAGCTATGAGGTCATAGCTGGCTATTGGTGGTAGTACAGTTTCCCAAATCTTTGGAATAAGATTACTCAGAAGTGCTCAGTTAGCATGTTGTCTCTTGGTTCTAATGTCTTCCCGATATGTTGCTTGTTTGAGAGTATACTCGACTTGTATTTTAACAGGCCTGCTTCTGCAAAGTCGAATTTCTCCTGAACCCTCAATCTCTATTACCGTGTAGCTTTGCCTTCCCCTCCTCAATCCAAGTCTCCAATATAAACTCCCCGGCCTCCACCAACCTAACAGGCGTGCTCTTGACTCCTCCCAAGTCAGCTCCAATCCTCTCACTCGTCTTCTCTCCGGTCTGCAAACTCGGCTCCGAAGGTATCCACGGTTGAGGATGCTATATCTCATCAGTGCCAACTCAACATCCCTCAAACAAGAAAAATAACTCACCCCAATCGGGGGATCAACCTCATCCCTCAACTCCACCGCAACAGAAAACGTACAACTGTCCGGCAACGGACTCAACTTCTCCGCCCCATACGCCAACTTCCTAATCGTAGCCCTCAACTGCTCCTCAATATCAACTCTACTAATTCCAACTGGTAAATCCTCCCCCTCTTTACCCTTCCTCGCTTCGAAATCCGTTAATCCTACTTTTTGATCTACGATTGGAAACCGGGACACATCAAACATGTATCTTTCCATTACCTCTTGTTCTCTAGAGTAGACTACGACGGCGATGGCCCGCACGGTGCCTTTTTGTAAGAGGGTGTAGGTTGAGGATACGGCATTGTTGATCCAGGCGCAGACATCGGGATGGCGGTTCTGGCGGACGGGGAAGTTGTATTTGCGGGTGCTGATAAAGGATTCTGGTGGGTAGAGGGCTCGAGAGTAGAGAATTTGATGGATGGCGACGGTTAGGAAGTCGGAGAAGGTTTGTAGGAGGGAGGTGTTGTTTGTGAGGAGGGTGGATGGAGGGGCCATTATTTGTGGTGGGGTAAGGTTATGGAGTCGGTGGCGGTGTGAAGCTTAAATGTCTCGAGTCGTGTAGAACATTTAGACTAGTAGAATATTCTACTAGAGGTAGGACATTGAATTTCAAAGCTAACGGATTCGGAAATCAGTTGTAGAAACTCAGCATTGAGTTGTTGTTCCGTGAATAAGATCCCTACAATTCAGGTATAAAAATCACGCCTCGCGTCGCGTCCTCGTCACGCTCTCAAAACTTCAATCTTCGACAACACTACCGCAACCCACGAAAAAGCAATCCCTCGAACCCCGCCATCTCAACCCAAACAACGAGCTGTCGAGATGGCAGGCACCATGGAAGAACAACTCTTGCGCCTCCTAGCAGACACCCAACTCCCCGCCGAAGCCCCCCGCAAAGCAGCAGAAGCACATCTCGCGGCTGCGCAATCGAATCCGGCGTTTCCTGGCTCTTTGGCTGCTATTGCTAGTCATTCAAGCGTTAGTCCTGAGATTAGGCAGAGCGCGTTACTTATTCTGCGGACTTTCGTGGAGAAGAATTGGAGTGGGGAGAGTGAGGATGGGGTGGTGGTTCCTATTGATGAGGGCACGAAGGAGGGCTTGAGGAGGGGATTGTTGGAGTTGGCTACGAGTGGAGATGTGGATAGGAAGATTAGAGCTGCAGCTAGGTATGTCTGGCTTCGTGGGAGTTGGGATAATGTTGAAACGTTGAAGGATGTTTGGGCTAATGCAGGCTGTAGTTACGTGGTGAGCAAAATCGCAAACGTCGACTTTCCTGATCAGTGGCCGAGTCTGCTTCCTGCCTTACTGCACCTTATTCCGAATGCGAACGATGCGCAGTTACATGGTGCGTTGAAGGTGTTGTCAGATTTGGTGGATGATTCGTTGGATCAGGAACAATTCTTCTCGGTCGCTAGGGACATTGTAAAGGTGGTTTACGATGTCGCGGTTAGTGAGGTTAGGAAACCGATGTTACGCGCCCTTGCGGTCGCGGTGTTCAGATCTACATTCGATATTATGGATATGGTGAAGGATGAGCATGGTCCTGAGGTTAAGGGCTTCGCGGACGAGGTGCTAAGTGCGTGGTCACCTTTCTTTACAGAAGTCATGAAGAAGCCGATGCCTGCCAGGCCGAAGGGCGATGATGAAGGATACGAGAGTGGGCGAGACGATCAACCAGAGGCATGGAGAGGTGTGATCGCGTTGAAGCTGCAAGTCGTCAAGACATTGATGAAGATTCGTAACGTCTTCCCGACACTACTTCTCCCTCAGAGTCCGAATCTTTTCAGCGATACTTGGGCCGAGCTTTCGACAGTACAAGAAGCCTACAAGGAGATGTATGTGGACAATGATGAGCAAGGACGATTAGAGGATGCCGATGGATTGCCATATACCCTAGATTTCTTAGTCCTTGAAGAGCTGGACTTCTTGCAATCATGCATACGCGCACCACCAGTCCAGAAGGAACTCGACGCACAGCTACAGCAGCAAGGAGGTGTGCAGAGTACCCCATGGGTTATGGATGTTATGAAATTGGCGATTGGCTACGCACAGATTCCCAAAGAGGAGGAAGACTTGTGGGATATTGATGTCAATCTGTTTTTGGCGGAAGAGACAGCGGTTACGGCAAATTACACCCCTCGCACTGCTTGTGGTGATTTGTTGATCAAGCTTGGAGAATGGCTACATCAGGGCGCCCTGGAAGGTCTACTCGCTTACACCCAGATACTCTTTGCCTCGGAAACTGCAACCTGGAGAACACGAGAAGCTTCATTATTCCTCCTGACGCAGCTGATGAACGATTTCTTGGATGTAGAGAAGGCGGTAGCTCCTGAAGTTGCTGGTGCTTACCTTGGTTTAATTGATTACGCGATCAATCGACCAGACGAGCCACTTTTGAGAGCTCGAGGCTATTTAGTTGCCGGTATCTTGGTCCAGAGCATACCAGACGTTGCTCTTGGTCTCCTTGATCGTACAATCAAGGGCGTCAATAGCGACGAGTCCGAGGTCGTCAAAGTCGCCTGCATTAAGGCTCTCCAAGGATTCGTCAAAGCCCGCACTGTTCCAGCTGATCGACAAGTCCCAATTATTGCATCAATATCCGAGTTCTTGTATGCCAAGGACTTGACAGAGTTGGAGGATGCGGATGATCTTCTTGTCACTCTGGTCGAATCACTGAGAGCAGCCATTAGTCTGAACCCGACAATTGTCATCACAGGCGATAGTGGGGCTCTGGATCTACTCTTCGTTCTTGCTAAACATGGTGCTGCAAACTTCCAGCTTACGATGATGGTCAGTGAGACGTTTGAGGAGATTGTTGGCTCTCTGGCTGGTGGTGACTCGTACACAGCTTTGTGTGCGAAGGTCCTGCCTTCGTTGACCGGGGCATTTGATGTCGGCAATATGACTGAGGATGTTCCCTTGGTGGAGCTTGCCACGGAACTACTAGCTGTTCTAACCGAAAATGGCTCGGAGCCCCTACCTCCCGGATTCATTGCAGCTGCTCTGCCCAAATTGAATCGTCTCCTGATGGCCACCACGGATGGAGGCATTCTGCGACCTGGTGTCGAAGCCGTCAAGTTTATGCTTATGCATGACCATCAGCAGGTCTTTGCATGGCATGATGAGCAGAACAAGTCTGGTTTGGAAGTATGCTTGATCATTATTGACAAGTTACTGAACCCAGCCATTGAAGACAATGCCGCGTCAGAAGTCGGTGGTCTTGCCGCAGAGCTCGTGGAGAAGGCTGGACAGGAACGTCTTGGCCCGTATCTGGAGCAACTGCTACGTGCGGTTGCATCACGTCTCAACACTGCCGAAGCCGCCCCTTTCATCCAGTCTTTGATTTTGGTGTTCGCTCGACTTTCATTAGTTGGCGCTCATGATGTCGTCGAGTTCTTGGCCCAGATTGAGATCAATGGGCAGAATGGGTTGCAGGTCGTCCTTAGCAAGTGGCTTGAGAACTCGATTAATTTTGCTGGATATGATGAGATTCGTCAGAAGTAAGTTGCGCCCCAGATATCGAGATCCTTGTGCTAATTACTCCAAGTGTTATCGCCCTCTCTAAACTTTATACCCTTAATGATCCCAGAGTCGCCCAGACATTAGTCAAAGGTGAGCTCATTATCCCAACCAGCGATCGCATCATCACCAGATCACAAGCGAAAAAGAGTATGACCACCACCCGTAGCAAGCACATTATGCTAACTTTCTAGACCCCGATCAATACACCATCATTCCCGCGCCTCTGAAGATCCTCAAAGTCCTCATCGAAGAACTTCTCTCCGCTTCTGGATTCCGAAATGCTACCGACGTAGCCGCCGCAGCTGCCGAATTTGTTGACGAGGAAGAAGAGAACGATAGTTGGGAGGATGTCCCTTCAGTCCTCGATCTCGGACTCGGCAGCACGAAAGCAGAATTGATGGCATACGGTGAAGGACAAGGAAATTTCATGCGCCAGCGAGACGACGAAACACAGGCCTACCTC
Organism: Acephala macrosclerotiorum; assembly: GCA_014904845.1. Classification (NCBI taxonomy): domain Eukaryota; kingdom Fungi; phylum Ascomycota; class Leotiomycetes; order Helotiales; family Mollisiaceae; genus Acephala; species Acephala macrosclerotiorum. Next base: position 354,919 of record MU119228.1, read on the forward strand.
ACCGAATTTTTCATCCGGGCCGGCCGCGAAAACATCGCCGGATTCAACGAGCTATACGAGGCTTTGACGAACGACGAGAAGACGAAATTGCAAGAACTTGCTCAAGGTGCTTGAGCTCATCTTGTCCGGGAGTTTTGACGGGAGGTATAGACTGTGGATATGGATGGGTACATAACTTGGTGGATTTGTAGATTCCAGTTCTTTTCTTCGATTCTTGTTGCGCGTATATCCCCTCTTTTCTATTACACTTCCGAGATGAGAAGACGGCCGAGTTTATGACTAAAAGACCAAAAGAATGATGGAGAAGAGTTAACGGCAGAAGCCATAGCAAGAGCTGCGTGGTGTCTTGCTGAGAGAATATCGGACGTTGATTATTGAGAATGAATGAGTAATTCCCCAGACAATACGATAGTACCGTATACGAATCGATTGTGAATGTAAGATTTACCGTCCTGCGATTCTCCGTAGATTTTTAGTAGCGCCTTGCCAGCATCACCGACATGCGAAACCGCAACTCCTCCACCGTGAAGCGCTTTTAAGCCAGTAAGTACCCTCTTAGCCTATTTCGCATGATAAAATTATATGATACTTCCACATCTATATTGACTATTTCCACATTACGCCATGGATCCGAGTCGAAAATTTTTGTGTCCTCATCGATATCATGACAGAATATCTCCCTTTACCAGCGCAAAGTGGGCAAGAAGGTAGTGTTGAGACTTGAAGAAGGCACATCCATTGCAGTGAACTGGTGGTTGATGATATTCTCTTGAAAGACTTGCCCCAGATCTCGGGATCATAATGATGAACTCATGGAAAGGATGGTTACGATCTGGACCAAATTTGGCACATTCCGAGTCGTTACATGATTGATATACTTACTTTTTCTTCTTGTACATTTACGATTCACTCTGACTCTCAAGGACACTTGCACGGAGTTTGGCATCGAGACCACGAAGAGCACTTTCCATTGCGCGGGTAACGACTCAAATCTCACCATGAAGGCATTGCTGATCATAGCTGCCCAGTCCTCGAAGGCTGAGGAGCTGGACTCGTTATAACAAGAGAGACATGGCTTCTTGGAGGCTATCGCGAGACAACCTCTACCACGCTGTTCCTACAAAGATGTTCGCTTAGACATCATAGAAGTTGAAGAGCTTCTAGCTCCACCACGTGCAGATCCTTCAGGCGATTGGTCGGAGAACTGCGATGGTGTGCTAAGCTTGCCGGAGGACATCGAGGATGCTATGCTCTGCAGGTGAAAGGGAATTTCGCAAAACGCAGGGCTAAAAACCAAGAATGAACAGGACTAAATTGGTCGAGATCGTAAGAAGGAATGGTGGGTCTACAACTTGTTTCGTGTATGACCAAGAAATCAAATAATACAGAAACTTGGGACTTCAATTCACCGATTCGAAGCCTCCTGACCTACCGCTACACTGGACGATAACGCACAGAGGCCATGGGAAATTTTCCATACCGTAATTATACAAAATGACTGAATCATACAAGGTCGATTCGAGTCCACCCTTTCCTCACGCTCCGTGACATTCGTCTCAATTCCTTGAATTGAACTTATTTATTCGCCTTCTCCTGCCTCTCACAGCCAGCCGCCTGCCCTACAACCTGCTCAATCTTGCCACCAATCCCAGAAGCTGCAGGCTCGCCGCTGCGTTTTTGGTTCGCTGCTTTCATCTCTGAGATTCCTTCTTGGGTGTCTTTCCTGCCACTTTCCTGCCATTCTTTTGAGCCTGTTGCATTGCCGATCCGCGACCAATTTGTCAGCGAGCTTTCAATCCGAATTGTGAAGGAGTTAGGATGGGAAGGTTGGTATGCATACAGTTTCCTCAACGTAGCCTTTGGCGTATTGAGCGTGGCCGCCGAGCATGGATGCTTGGTTCGCGTTTGGTGTGGACATGTTGGCTTTGCTGCGGATTCGGGCATAGTTTGCTGTTGAAATGAAGGGTTTGAGGATATTCAACTTTGAGGGTTTGAGGCTCACTAAGGCGGTGATGTCATGGACGAGGCTGGAGACCAGTGAGGGGTTGATGTGGGGTACGGAGTTCCCTCGATTTAGACGTGCCTTTAAACAATAGACCTTTGCATATATATGAACTCAGAAATACATCTCAGATCCTCTTCAAAGCGTTTTATCAACACAATGGACGAACTACATTATATGTGCGCGATTTCAACTTTCTTGCCCCTGAAAATTTAGCGAGGGGTTCGTTTATAGTACCTAGCGCCCTTGACCGAGAATTCATCTTCAGCACAACAACTCTCTCAGCTCCTGCCTTCAATTGTGCTCTCGATATTAAATCATTCCAAGATTCATATATCAGTTTCAATGGCAGCACTGGACAAGATGAACCAAGACACCTTTTCGATCTGAACCAATCAAGTCACTTACTCGATTCCTCCGTCTGCTTCGTCAGCATACATAGCCTTCCCTTGGTCACAAGCGAGCAGACCAAGGAGCACTCCATCATAAAAGCCGACTAGTAGCATAGAATTTGCTACATTATAGATGAAATTCAGCCTTGTCGATCCTGACGACGCCTCTTCGTGATCATGAACGAGCAGACAAGTGGGCGATTTACCATACGATCTCACCAAATGCATGGGATTCTTGACAACGCTCATTTGCTTATATTTTGGAGAATTGTTGTTATTTTTATTTTTATTTTGAGCAAGGGTTCGAAATTGTACAAGACAATGGCTTCCCACAGCTCTTTTATCTGAAGATTGAAAGGTATGCTTCTGCTCTTTCTATCCTAAGCATGTTTGCATCGAATCTCTACTCCACATTTGAATCCTATCTCAGCCGACATTTGCACAACTCAGGATGATTTTATTTCGATCACTCGCGTTCATATCGTGGCCCTATTTTGTCTTGATTGCTAAAGCTTCCACAAGCTTGGTATGGAGGAACTGTTCAGAATCGAATCCTCCGCATCGGATGAAAATCTCTATTCCGAATACGATATTGATGGCCAATTCGAATCGTGATCCAGAATGCTCGTATGTTTGGGCGAATAGTTTGAAGGACCAGATTGTTAATTCGGTGCTACTAACGAGGGATGGTGATGGGTATACTTCTTACCGCCGTTTGGGGAGACTGCGAAGGCGATTGACGCATATCTTGTTAATGGGACAGTCCCAGCGGATAGCACTGTTTTAAATAATTGGGGATTAGTACCTATAACTTCTATAATTTTAAGCATCAGACGTATTGTTTAGATTGCGAGCATTAATAAGTATTTAGGTCGGTTTTCGCACGTGGGCATTGGAACTAAGCCCCGCGAAAGGGCCTCCAGGACATCAAAGTAACTAACCGTCCAACCGAAATCAGAACTAGGCTTCTCTTCTTGAAGTTGCGGCAATGAGATGTAACATACAACCAGTTTACTTCAATCGAAACTCTTGAGCTTCCAATCCTTCCACCCCCGCAAATTTCTTAATCTCCCCCTTCATAAATCCATGCAAGTATGCCTCTCCAATAACCTCCCATGCCCTCTCTTCTCCTTTCAGCTCCCTAAGTACGAAGAGAACTCTAGCCCCTTGTAAGACGGCTACCAAATCTCCACTTTCCAACTCCAACGGCCCAATTCCCATAAACCCACTCGCTGTAACGAAGAATCGCCGATGCTCAATTGCCTCTATGCGCGCAATATGCCATTTCCACTTCCACTCATCACTGTCTCCTAGGTCAGTGATCCGACTAAACACACACGTCTGTCTGAATGCATCAGCGATTACCTGGCCCGTAAAATATAACGCCGAGCCATCGGCTGGAATTTCATCGCCAGGCTCAATGCTTGTCCCGTCGGCAAGCGCGCAGCTGCATTGCAGCGCAAGGTTATACCAATTCGACTGGAGCTTATTCCAGTCATGGCCGTAGGTGTGCGGGGTGCCGACATTCTCGATGATGTCAACGGGGATCCCTTGAATGCGGAGGATATTTGAACCTTCTGCATCTCCAACTTCCCATTCGCGTTCGCTATACAAGGCCATTGATGCCTCGAGTTCAGAAGCATAGTGGATATCGCCCCACTGGTCACGATTCCTTATTGGGTTGGTTGTTCGCGGAATGCTCCAGTCTGGTGCCCAGGAGGGAAGACCAGGTTGGTGTCGCTTGAACTGGCAGGCGGAGAGGACGTCGAGATTGGCCATTTTATTGATCAGATGTCGCGTGACATCTTTGTAGACCTCGACGAGAGATTTTGAGTAGTCTAGTTGTAGGTGGGGACCACTGGACGGAATAGGGTTGCCTTGTACATTATCCTTCGAGATGCCGACGAGAGCGAAGACTTTATCTCGAGGGTCGGTAGAGAGGGCTCGTCGACGGGTCTGTAGTGCCTCAAGTAACAACGGGGGATGGCCTAACGAGGTCTGTTTCTGGAATAAGGCCATATTGTACAGATGCTCGTACTTTCCCACAAATCTGTCGGTATCTGGATATATTGGTTCGTCCCGTTGAAACATACTCTCGTATCGATCAACCAAGAAGGCAACATGAAAAAAATATCTCCAAAGAACAGACTGTCTCCCACAATGAACAACCGCATTTGAGGCCACCACAATCTCTTGGAACGTCCAAGCCCGCGTCCACCATGGGCGACTGACCACATTTGCTAACGCGGCCCAAGCCTTCTCATGCCTCGGAAGCCGAAAGGAGTCTCGGATCAATTTTTCAGCATCAGCCACAGTCTCGGCCTTCTCAAGTCGATATCCAAACCCCGCCACAAACTTCAGAGCCTTCTTACTATCTGCAGCCTCACCACCCAACCAGACCACGACTTTGGACGCGGCCTCATAGATCTGTCTCATTTTAGTGACCTGATGGTTCCTCTCCAAGATGTCATTTTGGTTGATACAGATCGCGTCGATCCATAGAGTCCGTTCTAAAGTATCATGACGGAGGTCTCGGAGAGCCGAATCGAGATTGACAGTCACTTTGAAACTGATGCAGCGGAGAAGAATGGTGTGGTTTTCGGCGGGCCCCCAAGTATATGAGAGCGCTTCGTAGGGAGGTGGATTGTCCAAGAATGCGTTGGAAAGATTGCAGACGAGTGTCGCAGATCTCTCCTGGGCAGGTTGGAGGCTGAGAAGACGGATTTGGTTGGTTGCCACGCTTAGTGGAGAATAGGTGTAACTCTCCATAATAAATGTTGGAAGGGACGTAAATCGGTCAGAGTTTAGCAGCACTGGAGGAAATCAGCGAAACAATTAAAGAAATAGGCCGAATAAAATGGCGACTGCTCTGTCCCATGACCGCGGGGATAAATCACCTGAAAAGCGAGGCATGGCTTTCTGACTAATCACTGCCCGCGCTTATAGTTTATTTAATAAATAAATCAAATTATATATTTTATTGTTATTATTAAAAAAATAAATATATATTTTAATTTTTAAGTATTATATTTTTAATAATATCACATTCCTAATAATTGTGAGGTTGCATGACCGATCACGTGCGACTGCGCGAGGGGTTCAAAATTGGGGTCCCTAGCAATCCCTGTACTGTTGTTTGATTTTAACTAAGGATAGGGGTAACTATAACCGAGGAGTGGAAACATCCTCCCTTTCTCTCACCCACGGTCACCTGCTGCCCACCCTCCTACTTACCATATAATACCGATAGATCAGCCTCGCTCACCTTTTCCAAGCCGAAACAGATTCTATCCATGCTAAGATTGAAGTCTGACAACCTGCTGTTCATGAAGCTCCTATATTCCACTTCAATCTCTCCTTCGAAACCCATGCATGCCTGTCATTCTTAGCCTGATTCTAGATAATTCTTGCGCTACATGACTTCGTCGAAAGTGAAGCACACAAACACATACTCCTACTGAAACTTTTCAAACTCCCTGTCAGTCCCTTGAACCTTCCGCCCAAATTTCTGTGCTCCTGCAAGCGGCAGCATGAGCTGCACAACCGACAAAGACTCCTTTACTAATTGAAGCAAACCTTCCTCTTATAAATGCACGGTTATTGACAGGATAGACCTTTCCTTGTGGCAAGAAATATTCATCGAATTTAGTCACTCGAGCTCGTAGATCTTTGTGCCCTGAAGTATTTAGGCAACGTGGTATTCTTCCTATCTGAGCTTAACTTGACATTTTCTTCAACTCCAGGGTGCAGAGAAAGGTGGAAATCAGCTTGGAGAGCGAAAATTCAAGCAAAATGGAGAGTGATAAGGAGAATACGAAAATACCAAGATGAAACTCGAGGTGTATCTATGGGGTTTGACAATAGATCAACTTCGGTGCCTGGTTCGACAAGCTCGAGAATACATTGAATCACCAACTGTATCTCCAGCTCTTGAGTCAAGCATGGAAGTTATCAAAATTCCTCTTTGAGTTCATGGACCTACAGTAACGCGTCAAGAGTCTGAGCCACTTAAGCGAAACGCGCCCAATACGCGTGAATCGCGACTTGATTACTTTCAAAAAAAAACTATATTCTAGCTTATAAAATCTTATATCTCTTTAGTATAAGATACTTTCGAATATAGAAAATCTTTTTGTTTCTTCGAATTTTATTTTATAATAAATGTTCTCGAGTAATAATTATTTTAAAATGCTAAAGTGTGAGTTACTAGATTTTACACGTTAAATTGGCCGTTTTTCGGTTATTTTAAACACTTTTTATTCGACCGCTCGGTATGCGAGCGCTATGCTCACGCCCTAAAAACCTAATTAGAGACAAGAAACAATTCTTTAAAGCCTATTTAATAATGCAATTATTATGTCTACACACGCCGTGGCTCTAAAGATATCGGTCTTAGAAAAGGGGGTAAAATAGCTATTTTTGGTGGGGTTTTCGCTTATGGCTCAGACTCTTGACGTGGCACTGTAGATGATGAGTATATAGAAGGTGAACCACGGACCTCTTCTTAACTCTTTCAGCTTTTAGATGCACTCCTTAATATTACTCTTAATGCCATCATCCTGGGTGATGTAATACTGATTGCACCTTCAGAGAGCGCGGTTTCTGCCGAGCCAAACGCTCCCGAGCGCGACGATCCGGGGGAGCCGATGACAAAAAGCGCAGATAGAAATGTCAAGGATGAAGAGATCACGAAGACATCAGACATCTCTATAACGGCTGGCAATCACAAGCCTAATAATGCGTTTGAAGACAGCATCGCCGAGATACTAAACAGCCGAAGCAAGGACAAGAAAAAGAAAGTTGCGCCTCGTCAGATTCAGGAAGTAATACCAACGACAGCCTTGAGGGCTTATTGCCGAAGTATAACAAAGTCTCGGAAACTGGGAGGATGACTACCACTTCAATTCATCAACCCTTTACAAAGCCAGGTATCAAGATGTGATCGAGACTCAATATCACATCATCGACTCCGCTTGTGAGATATCGTCCGATATCAAAATTTCGGTACTAATCGTCATCATCGACTTCATATATGACCGCCTTTGCAGCGAGAAGATTCCAGGACAGTTCCTTCCTCATCGGGAGGCTACTTACTTTACCTTGTTATATACTAAGTACGCATTAAAGCGAGCCGGTATGGTCCTAGCGGTCTCTTCGCTCATGACCTGAGTATGCTGATACAGATATAGATCCTAGCACATATGACAAGCGCGACTGATAGAATGGGTGAGATCGTTCAGATAACATATAAAAGATGTGCGATGGAAGGGGGACCGTGGAAATACAGGAAAATGGTCACAAGAGGAGGTTTGTACTGCGAGATCTTAGCCAGAAAAGCTGTCTTGAGGAGATACCAATTTACAATGGCCTTCACGCAAGCTTGCTACCGACTTCACACAAGTCGACATATCCGAGCTCTTTCACAAATGTATGGTGCCACGCTTGCTGCATGTTATCCTCCGGAAGTTCAAAATATAACTTCGTTCTTACTGATGCATCTTATTCCAATCCAGCATGCGTGCCATCCTTCAATCTCTCCACCGTGTAGTAGAATCTGACGTGTTAGCAACCATCATTACCTCTAAGACTTGGGGCATGGAAATTCACTTGTACCCCTTTTCCTTATATGCATAAACAGCAACTTTGATCAAATGTGCTGCAGCACTCTTTCCCAAGCCGAATGTGATGATGTTAAGCTTTGTCATAACATTCAGCTTACTGCCTGTGTAGATGAAAGTTCTGCATGCGGAAGGAGGAAGCTCTCCGAAGGCTAGCACGATTTGCTGGGCCGCGGTAAGTACACCGGTAGCGTTGACATTGAAATCGTACTCTGTTTGCTCCAAAGAGGTTGATGCAAGTGGATCCCCGTCGTTGAGCAAGGTTAGAGATGCTCCTATGAAGATTGTTAGAATGAAACCCTCACTTTGTTTATTTTGAGTGTCGTACCGTTGTGAACCACGACGCTAGAGGTACCGATGGCCGTCTCGGTCTTGTTGAAGATTTTTGGGATAGTGTCTGGCTTTGAGAGATTGAGTTGAAGTTCGAGATGGCCACTTGCGTTAATGCTGTTTGTGAAAGTCCGAGACGCGAGTATGATTTTGTAGCCTTTAGCGTCGAATACTTTGGCTATACTGATGCCAATTTTTGGACCTGCGCCGAGGATGAGAACAACTAGAGCCGCCGTGGTGAGTTCTCTTGGAGAAGAATTGATGCGAAGTAAGAAATATTAAGCAAAACGGCACCTGTGAAGGGAGACATATATATACCTCCCTGTACGCATTCAGCTCTCTAAGAACATTTGCGACCTTCTTGTGCTCTCTCCTTTTGATTTTGCCATGTTCTGATGATGATCTAGGACTCACATTTGCCATTTGTAGGATAATCTCCACGTGGTACTAGAGCTGGCAATGCTCTTGAGAAAAAGCGAAATTATTCAGAAGTTTCATCGAGATCATACCTCAAGCTTTGCCAGTTGTAAGCTAGTCTCCACTGGAGGCCGGCTGAGTACCTTCCGCGCCACACCGCCCAGTAGCTCGTAGACTGACTTTTTTCCAAGATCAGAATGTCAATATTTCTATATGTGCGGCATAGCCTCTGATTCTCGAACCTTGAGAACCTGTTCGCGTGTTTGCAGGGTCGCTTTGCATGCTTCGCTTAGCGAAAAGGGGTAACCTATCAGATTCTCTTCAAGTTCACCTCGATTATCTTGCAGCCTCTTCAAGAGTGGAGGTGGGCATTGCGGCTTGGCAAAAGACAAAAGAAATCATCGCACACCCCGCAATTGGTACCAAGCAAGCAGTGGCAGGACGCAATTTGGCGCCGAGGCCTAAATGATGCCCACAAGGTGGAGATAAGTACTCTGTCTTTCTTCTGACGTGATAACATGGCTTCTTTTCATCTTCGAAAAGTCTTGCTCAAGAAGAATTGATGGGATGTTTTGCTCACACTTTATAGCTTACAATCTGCCCGCCCTGTCCCAAAGAAACCATGATCTCAAGCTCTCTATCGTGGTTTATTCTCCAGCTCGAAAGATCTTCAGTTGGTACTCGCCGGGCGACACCCCAGCAGAGCGAAAGCTTCTAATGAAGCTGGATATTTTACTTGTGGGATATACATTAGTTGTTCTCTGGGTTAAGTACATTGATCAGACGAACATCAGTAAGCAGAAGATCTCCAGACTTCATGTCTCTTCCCTCTGACAGAACAGGCAATACCTATGTTTCTGAACTTTCTGAGGACCTCAACTTCCATGGCAACCAACTAGTTCAATTTTAAACCATATTTGTGGTGGCAAATGTTGTTGGACTGATACATTTTGCGTATCTCTTTCTAAAGGTTCCTATGTTCTGGCTCATTCCGGGACTTGAGTTTGGCTGAAGAATCTTCACACTTCTGCAATTCCAAGCCATGAGCTATCCTGAGATAATGGCATATCGATTCATCATCGGACTTTTCGAAGCTCCCTACTGTGAGTCTTCTTCTATAGACATCTATAAGCGCGTAATGCTAATCTTCCTAAGATTCTACCGTTCACTTCGTTCTTGGCTCATGGTAGTAAGTGTTTTCCGAGTTCATTCTTCCTCATTCAAATTGATTCTGGATGCCTGAGACGTAGTTCGCGTCTCAAATATACTTCATCTTATACTTCATCCCCCTCTTTCAGTCCCGTTTCTCCTGAAACCTGTCTTAAATAATACTAATTCCGAGATTTGCCTCAGTCGTAGCGATGAACTAGCTCGTCGAGGTAAAGTGTTTCAAGCAGCTATCAGCTTAGGAACTTTAACAGCAGGCCTTCTCTAATCAGCATCATCGAAGGGTCTGGATAGTATCAATAGCTTGTGAGGTTGGCACTGGAATTTCATTATCACCGCCATCTTCCCACTCGCTCTTGCCCCAATTGGGTACTTCATTTGGCCAGGAGCACCGGAAAAACCAAACATGGGAGTTATTTCCCAGGCTCAGCTAGCACTCGCAAAGTCCCGATTCAAGAAGGCCGGTGGACGAATTCACCCAATGCCATTCTCGCTTCCTCTCCTGAAGCAAATCTTCTCCCACAAGAAGGTCTATATCCTGGTAGCTTTTCTCACCATCGTATTCAGCTGCAGTTTCGCGAATGGTGCTTTCGTCCTCTAGGTCAAGTCCCTCAAGCGGTTCTCCATCCTGGGAATCAATAATCTCGGCACAATTCCTCCCGCGGTCGGCATGTTCTTCTGTCTGTTCATCAACTTCAGCGCCGACATGGCTATAGGGTGAACGGTTGCGTTCATTTCACTGGCGACTCGATATCGAGAGGCGCTGAATCCTCGTTACCAGAGGTCGTAGAAGTTGGAAATGATAAGTCAGTCCAGGTTCAAACAAAACCAACCTGAAAGACAATATTCGGGCATTGGGGAAAGAAGTGAATACAAAGTCTAGTAGTGGTTGAAAGTAGAATAGACAAGACAAGGGCTAGGGCTTCCGCACAACGCAACACATTTGGTAGGCCTCTCTCTTGTTCTCGCTGGTGTCATGGTCCAATTCCTAAGAGCTTTTTTGGGTGGAAGGGGGGAGGGGGGGAGGGGGGAGGCGGGGTTGAGGACTAAGGTTAAAGCATGCAAACCAGAAAAGAGTCGTCAAATAGGAGCGTTATCTCGATTATATAGCCAATCTGCTTCAAGCCCATTCTTATCATTATTTACATCCTTCCCCTTTTGCCCCACGTCTTTCAACCGATGCTCAAAATTCAAAACACCTAAACGAGCAGAATCAATCATACCATACAAATACCCCCCAGCCCAACCCACATCCCCTTTAATTCGATGACACTGCCTTGCAATCCTTGATTTTCCTCCGTCAGAACTGTTTTCTCCCTCTCCAACTCCTCAATATGCTTCCTAGCAAGCACCAGCACCTCTGCCTTACTGACTCCCTTGTCTGCGAAGGACAACCCCTCTTCTCCCGGTAACGACTGTAGCAATGACTTAAACTGGCCGTTCAGTCTATCCCGATACTGTTTCTCCACTTGATTTAGTTTCTTTGTCGCTGATTTTTCTGCGCTTGTGGTTTTTAGTTGTGCCGGTTGAGTTCCGTCGAGGTCCCCTCGATATACCCCAAGCTGGTTGCCGGGATTGCATAACGAGGGTTGGGGTGGCAAGGGAGTGGGAAGAGGAGCTGCAGACACCTGGCCGAGGAGTTTCGTCGCTGTCTCCATCAATGTCGTCGAATTGGGTAGATTCGCTGATAGCCGATAGAGTTAGGAATGAAGTGTTGGCTTCTTGAAGACTACTGTTGATGTAGGTAGATTGGGAGTCACTTGGTAGGCATCCTAGGAATGAATTCTCAGGCGCAAAGGTCTTATCAATTGAATTCTGGATAGAAGCAAACGATTGATCAAATGAGTTCCAGGATGCATCTTGGTAGACTCCTGCACTAGCTGAGCTTGAAAGCGGCGATTCGGTGTGCAGACTTTCAGGCCATGCGAACATTGAAAAAGACCAGTCAGACGGGTCTTCAGCCACCGAGTTATTGACAGACGAAAGTAGACAGCCTTCTTTGGCGTTAGGGAAATTCTATAGAAATTATTAGGAAGGTCTGTGGAGAGATAGAACAACTAGAAGAGTTGGACGGAATAGAAAAGTTAGGCCTTTCCTGGCCCTAGTCTATGGTTCTATCCACGAAAGAATTCTCACTAGACCCAATATTGTTGTCGAAGGTCATAGTGAATTAGGTTGAAGAAAGAGGGAACTCGGCACTTGTTATTCGTTTTTAATAAAAATATTCGGAATTAGTTAGAGGCATGTGGCGGATGCAGATCTAGATGTAGTTTTGATTTCTTTCTGTGGAGGATTTAAGATTAGGGAATGACTCTGCAACCACACTTACGTGAAAGGGTTAGCAAATCCGGTCATAAAGGGTTGATTGAAAATTCCTCAGTCCTTTGCATCTAGGGTTGCCGGAGTGACAAATAGAACCGATCTCCTACCCAAACCCCGATGCGCGGGAGATGATTTCCTCGCTTAAGCCACAATTGGGCGTGTGACCGAAAAGCCATCTTTCGTGCTTTCTAGGGAGGGATACGGGCCTATGGGGGATTATCGTTTAACGGAGGTACCTCCGCAGACTGGCATCGCGGACCACGTCCGAGGAAACGACCAGAGTACCGAATTCACTCATCCATTTACCCATGAATAACAGAATAAATTCCAATCCAGATTCTCTTCCTGCCGTAAGGCCTCAATATCCTCCTAGAACTGTGATGGAGGATTGGTACTTCACAACGGAGAATATACGCCAGGCTGATTACTCAGGCGGCAAGCGGAACACAACTCAAGCGACTCAAGCCACAAGCTCTGCCTCGGGATGGCAATTCTTAGTGGGTCCTATAACACCAACATGGCCGCGAAGATATGATGAGACGCCTTTGCAGTCAGATTTCGCTGGCCAAACTCTCAACGCCTTCACGGGGAGTACTTGGGATCTCTTAGATGACGCTTTGTGGAACGCGACGGCATGGGAACAGTGGGATAAGACTGGAGAGTCGGATAGCCCGGCGACTGAACCCAGCTTCGCTTCATCGAATTCTTCTAGGAGTAATACTTTCGCGAGAAATTCCCAGTTATGGCCAGGCCTTGAACCAGAAACGGATTCTGTGGCTGGCTCTAACGGCCAACGGGTTCCCCTTGCGAATCACGACAACATTCCTTATACGATATGCTTCGAGAGTATTCCGGACCCATCTAATAACACGATTGGGAAGAGAAACCACGCAACAGCATATCGGGCGAGTAGAACAGGTGGAGGTCGAAGGTCTCCTATACCATTGCGAAGAGCTGGCACAAATGCTTCAATTAGGAAGAGTTCCTTAGCTTTGATTTAAGAAACACAAGAAGGTGCCAGTCAATGGCGCTCAGACTTTACATCTTCAACAGCCTTGCATCGTACGATCTCTCCGAAACTTTCTGTCGACTGGAGCGCATCTGGCCTAACACTGTTGCCACCCTCAGCAGATCTAACCGAACCACCCCCTCGTCCCACCGATAAACGATACCACAAGGATACAGAGCGCCAATACAGATCAAGGCTGAACAACGCCTTCTCAGTGCTCCTCAACGCGACCCCAGAAGGCCTCGTCGTGGCGGCGACTGGAGTCTCAGGAAATGGTCAGGAAGAGAAGGCCGCCACAAAGATGGAGATTTTGGATTTTGCCAAGACACATATTACTTCCTTAGAGACGAGACGGTTAGAGCTCGAGGAGGAGAGTCTTCTGCTACGAGGACAGGTGGCCCTGTCCAAGAGCATTGTCCTCATGTTAGGAGGTCAGCTCATTCCTTGAAACCCAGGGGTGTTTGGGGCGTTTTCTGCAGTCAATTACTTTATAAAGCAGCTTTCCGGCAGTGTTCTGAATTCCTTTATCAACCATATGGAGACGTGACCGAAAGGATTTGGCAAGGACTCGGCATGAGTGGGGGAAAACACACCACGGTTATACGTGCATCTTTCCACCTTCGCGTGCCGGAGAACACCTCCGGCTGGAACTGACATCGAAATCGCCATCAATAATTACCGATGAATCACCTGCGACTCGTCGGACGGGATCACTTCCAGCGGCGATGCACTTCCTCTCTGCATCATTTTGTACTATCCCCCACTCCCTTCCCCCAAACAAAGCGCGCAACGCGATTTATAATACCACGCCTGCACGGGCCCCATCAAGGGTCCGTGGCCAATGGAGGCTGCCAGAAGCACCTGTTATTCCCTAATTCGGGGATATTGACGAGATCTGGTGTGGCGTTACCCAGGTCTCTACCGCGCTTTGTTTAGGGGGGACGGGGGGATAGTACAGCCTCTTACGAGATAAATCGAGTTTTTTAAGAGTATATTAACCCGGGTTTTTTTCTCAAGTTATTATTTATTTCGTAATAAAATAATTTTTTTTTAATATTTTTATAATAATATTAAAAAGTATTTATAAATTAATATATAATTTATTAAATAGATTTAAATTTAATTTAATTTTTTTTTAAAAAAATCGAGTTTTTTAAAATATAAACGTATATTTTATAATTATAATAATTCAATATTAAAAAAAAAAAAAAAAAATTTTTTTTTTTTAATTTTAAAATATTTAATCGATAATACGATTAATAAAATAATAAATAATCGTAAATTACATATTGTAAAAAGCTCGATTGATTTTATAAAAAGCTGTAGCATAGCTTATAAAGGTGCAGCCTCGGCGCAACCTGAGTATACCATAGCTAAAGAGAATATAAAGTGAGATTCTTTACTTACCCTGAAATCCCTGGGACTGCTGATATCGTATTGGCGATAGCCACGATCCTCATCCCTGCATCTCCCCGTCCTCCCTGCGCGGCTTCGGTCCACCAGCGTATTCTTGCACAAGCCCAATTCTGGTCTCCATTACATTTACGCACCGAACACGACACGAATTAGGCAAAGCTATAGAACTCCAAAGCGTCTCTGTCCTTCTCCACAATTGCGCGGGGATCCTGGCACACTGGAATTCTGGTGAGGGCTCTTTAGGCTCGAGAGTCGTGTCTACTACCCACAGGGCGTTTTAAATGTTAATTCTGAGGTGATTGTGGTCGTGTCTCCAAGGGGTGGCGAGACCAATCATCTCTCCACGATTCACGGTATTTCGCTATATCTAGTTAAATAGTGGCCTATACTCATTGATATTTATTATGGCCTGTACGTAGTAGTCTACCTTGGCCATCCGTCCATCGAAGAGCCCACACAGTAGCTATCTACCAAAAGCGAAAACGCCTCAATTGCATTCCCGAGATCGCCAAGATGGCAAGAGATCCTAGCCGCAGGCCTTCAGGATCATCTTCAACCGAGGACGGCACGTCACCGAAGGCACGTCTCAGAGACGATGGCCTCGGCACCGGCGATGAGGCTCGGCTCCTGGACACGTCTTTGGATGCCGAGATTGCAGCTCTGAGGGATAGCCTTCCACAGTCCATGCCTGGAGCAAGCACTGTACAGGTTCCAGATACCAGAGAAGCTGATCCGATAAGGCCTCAGGACCCAACCTCTGCCCACTTGCACGACCAGGTGGTCATATTGTCGAACGCTCTCAGGTACATACGACACCTCGAAAGCCGCGTACAGCTCTTACGCCAGGAGAATACAGCTCTTGGTTTAGAGAAGATAATATCTACTTGGAGGATAATGACCCTTGTTGTGAGTGACTGCTTATAAGCCTTGCGACGTATACTAAGCTATGGAGAATCAGAACAATGGAGAGCACATGTCGAGCTCAAGTCCAGTTGATTCCCAGAGAAATAACCCCTCAGCACGGGGCGATTGAGTTTACCGATCCAAAAGCGCTTGCTCGAGCAGTCACGGTCTCGTTCATCATGTAGCCACGGTTAGCGGTTCTCGTCGTTACGCGTATAGTTTACGTCTATGCCAATATCCGTCCCTAGGAGTGCTTTTGCCTGTGTCTTTCTAATCTATGAGAGGCTGACTGGCAGACGCTGCTGGCGGGCCTGCTCGTGCTTTCGGCGCTGGATTTCAACACTCGGTCGTCTCATCGCCGCCATTGCAATTAATTAGTATTAACGATACCCCTTAATATGGGACGGCGCTTTTGGGGTCGGATTGGGTTCATGTTTTGATTGTGTAATTTCAAGAAATTGCTTTTGTTTAAAAAGAAAATTGTTTAATATAATTTTGAAAAATATAAACGAAATTAATTTTTTTTTTAATTTATATAAAAATATTTTTATAAAAAAAACTTTGAATTAAAATGATTAAAATAGCGTAATATTATATATTATTATTTTATTTAAAATAAAATTATAAAATAATAATAAATTATAAATTTGTGTTTATTTTATAAATCTTTAATTAAATTAAAAACAATTAAAAACTCGTTTTATACTTAATATTAAATAAAAAATTATAAAAATTCTATTTATAATTTAAAAAAAGAAAATTTTAATATTTCTCGTTTGTTTAGCTAGCGCTAGCTCGGTCTTAAGTAAAATCGATTCGGCCAATCCAAAAGCTAGTTTAAATTAAAATTTCTAAAGAGGCGCACTACCTTTGCGCAGTGCACTCTTCTAGGAAAGGCAGTGCGCCCCTCAAGTGCTCACCACACGAAAAGGTTAACATTTCCAACCTGTCGCCAGTCAGGTCTCCATGAGAGAAGGTCCGAGTTTTCGTCAAAGCCAATTGCACAAGAAAGTATTCAAATTTGGCCGCTTTTCTTGATGTCCCACATCACAAATCACCTGAAGGTATCTTCTGGCGTTGTGCCCTGGCTATAATCTGGAGCCAACCCGCCTTTATCTTACCAATATTTTGCCAGGCCCAAAACCGCGTAGATCTTATCCCTTGCATCGGTGCAGTCATTGGAACATGTGGCCAAGAAGATCTCGAAAAGTGAAAGAGAATAAGTTCCGTTTACACATCGTCGCGCAATTTCCATTGCCATAATGATTTTCAAGGCTGCCTGGGCTCGGTCGTCTTGCATGTGTCTAACCGTGAATGAGGGATGCCAGAGGAGTTTCGTGAGCACATCCGAAACTTCGTCCCAAGAAATCGAATCATGTCCCGAAAATAATACTGTCGACTGCGCGCTCGCGAGCTCTTGCACAACCCAAGTGCGGACAAACCAATCTCTGTACAACAAACCTGCTAGACGCTCGAAGCTATGAGCCTGCTCAAACTTCACTTGAGCCCACCCATGTCCGGACGTTGTACTGTCTAATTCTTCTCGAAGGTTGTTCTGCTGGTCGAAATAGAGGGATAGCCATTTCAGAAACTTAAACGCATGATTATCCGAAGGTCTTTCCTCGCCGAGCCATATAATGACTTAGTGTGCATTTGCGTAGATATCTCTCATAAGAGGAATCTGACTCGCCTTTTCTCGAGTATCCTTCTGATTGATACAGAGGGCATCCGCCCAGAACACTCGACTTTCTCCAGGAAGGCGAAGCCTTCGCAGTGCTGATGCGAGGTTCGGTTGAATGGGCAAATTGACTCCATTACAAATGATCAATTATTTTGAGGCAAAAGTGAGTTCGCCCCCCATATAAGACAAAGCTTCATATTCCTCCCCGTTAAATGATGAAACGTGCAACAGGGAACATTCAATTAGATCTTGAGGTCATCTTTTGTATGGATAAACAACGAGGACTCGAAAGGCTTCTTGGGGTCCCAGTGCTGTATGTGAATTTCTGAAGAATTCGTAGAGTGTCTCATCAAGCCTACTGACGTCAGTGGACGTAGCAATACATCTGCTCATTTAGATCACTGACTTTATGATATCCAATCTCGTTAGTCAATACAGCATTGTATTTCCAGGTCAGGCAACAAACTTTATGAGTGTCGGTATAAGCCCCGTGACCAAGGCAAATCACAAGAAAAATATTTCTTTTGTCTTTCTTTTAAAATCACTGTGCCAATTGAAAACGAAGTTCGATCGCCTCAGATCATAGTCGGGACCGAATCTAGGGCTTGGTGGAGCTCTAGTCGTGTATCGATGAACGTGTAAGTATCTGAAAGACCTTGGAGGTGTCGAGGGCAGCTAATATCGTAATAGAGATGCGGATCGTAGACGGCGGCTTCTTGACTTCAAACGGAACATCTTGAGCGCCGCGGGTCAGAATTGACTGGACGCCTCAAACACAAGCAGATCTATCCGGGAATGTTGAACGCTGCGAAAAACGAAGGATCCACAGATGATTGGTTAACAAGTGCGGGGCAAATTGAGATCGCTCTTGAGAATGCTTTCGGGGAAGAGGAGAGGGATGGTGTAAAGAAACACTCGAAAAGTCCTCTGGTTTGCTGTACATTCTAGGAGGCAGAATTCCGGAGGCGATAAAACACAAAGGTAAATGTGCAAGGCTCCCGAAGCCCCTGCTCAGCCTCCACGTACCCTGGCCTAAACATCCTCGCTTTCTCGCATAGTCGCATGACTCAAGCAGGCAAAAATTAAGCACAAGAAAATATGAAGATTAAAATTAGAGATTCAAGAGATCTCATGACGAGAAAAAAGCAATATTGCTACCATATCACAATTCGACCGACCCACTCTCTCCCCTTTAATTGGCGAGACGCTAAAAACAAGCTTAAACCTCACAAAACAGCCATTCCGAGGACGCGATACCGTGGGGGTCCCTCAATCGCTTGCCAGTTATCTCCTACTGCTAGTTCTTTTCAACTGCTGGTATCTCCTCCAATAACACAGCCCAGGTCCTGCTGCGAGTTCTTGATCCATCCATCAATGCCAAGACAAGACAGTTTCTCACCTGCTCCCAAAGTCCTTCATCCATCTTCATGAAGATAAATGACTCACGTCCATCACCCCTTCTTAACCCTCTTTGAACGACGCCTTTGTGGCTCCCTACCCGCCTGCTCAAGTGTAGATGCCACTTGCATCACAGCAGCACTTTCTCCTGCAAAAGATGTGGAATTCGAGAAAGTGGGGTCAGGTTCTCCTTCTGTCGAGTCGTAGGGAAACATAACCCCAGTTGAATTAGATGTGAAGCTCTGACCGATATCTTCAAGTTGTGCAGTATCTCCTTTGCGTCTCTTCTGGCTCTTCGCAGCACCCTCTGAACCTGTCATTGTGCGCTTTTCCCGATTACTGGTACGCCTCGGTGGCCGGGGTGAAGCTTGAGGAGAAGATAGATTCATGCCGCTTGGAACCGACGGCGAAGCCTCATATGTGCCATCGTGACGATCTCGATACTCATACTTCTTGACTAATTCATCAGCGATTTCTTCAACAACCTCCAGCGATTGCTCTTCGATAAGCGTGGGAAACTTGTCTGCCACAACCCTAAGAGGAAGCTTGATTTCTTCGATCGTCGAGTCAACGGAGAGTCCAAAGTCCTGTGGGAGAATCCGAACGTCGGATATTTTATACACTTCGTCTTCGAAAAACACATGCACAATTTCTGCATCTGGCTCTGTGCGGTGGCTGTAGTGACGGTAGAGGTAGAGCGTTGCCTTTTTTATGCGCATGAGCGGGCGGTACGGGTCTTGTCTCTTATGCCATTCTAGAATTTTCGAAGTAAGTGCCTCCATTTCTTCACCGCTGCGCACCCTAGGAAACCACCTGTAGGAGGGCCCTCCTACACACGCAGACTTCTCAAAAGGGCAACTGACAGGGAGGGTCAAACTCGGACCACCTGGCGCGCGGGAGAGCTCGCGGGGGCCCTGTCGAAGATCAACGAGCGTGCTAGAGAGAGTGGGGACTGCAATTGTGGAACGGGATATCTGGAACGGGGGTATAATAATAGATTTCGAGCTATTGATCTGATCCTTCTGCCGGTTCTCCGAGCCCACCCTGCCCTGCCCTGCCCCTGACCTCTCGCCGGCCCTTCAATCGAGACTAGCTCTGTTGTTGTTGTTGTCGCTGTAAACGCGTAATCGCTGGTAGATTCGAAAGAGGTTATTATTCGTTGATTTCGGGTTCAGGAGTGCCATAAGGCGTATCGTCGAACTCGCCGTCGTCTGCAGAAAGAAGATCTTTGTAGTCTATCTGCTTAATCGTCAGAATTATGAATAATCTGAAGGAAATACGTACTGTGTTCAACAGAAACTGGACCATTCCACCATTAGGGCCTGCTGGCAGATTCCACCTCGCGATTAAATTCTGAATTAGATCGATACGAACCACACGCAATTCAGACTTTAAAGCTCCAGCGTTATCAGCGTACTCCTTTGACGAAATCGGCCCAACTCCTACTTTCCTTTATCAACTCCAAAACACTTGAATACTCCGGTTTTTCTGGATATTTCTCTCGCATCTCTTCCAGACCACGTCTAGCAAGTGTATCCACGTCAAACTGATAAATCAAAGTCGTATAGCGCTCGGAGTACTTGATTCTTTCGTTAAAGGTTGTAGAAAGCTGGTAAAGAGCTACTGCTTGCAGCATAGAAAACGACATAGTGATAGACTCGAAAAAGATAAATTGAGAGAAAATTGATTAATCGGATTCGATCAGTAGATAGAGAATCCATCGAAAGAGTAGTTATAGCCATTATTTAATAATCTGGTAAGATTTCAATAGCATGGGAGCCCAGAATCGTAGTGGTAATGATTGACATTGCTGTCATTTTGTCCGAGACTTTTCCAGCACTAAAGCACGTATCATAGACCCGCAATAACGATCTTCCAAGCTCCGTCATTAGATCGTCTAGATTTTAGTAGCGCGCTATTCCAAATTCGTAAAATAACAACACCACCACTATAATCAAGCTCAACTCCATTCCACTCCAAAATCAACGTTTTTATCAATCACAACTACAATTTTATTACAATCACGATGAATAGATTTCCAACGATCAATCCTAGTATCGTCGAGAACCCTCTGGGGACTCCTGGCTCTAGGAGGGCGATGGTCAGCTCTCGGATTAGCTGTAAAGCAAAGCCCCTAGTTCATTGGAACCAACTAACCTCTATTAGATGATCCCGCGACTGTACCTCAAAACGAGAACGGGACCGACACTACCCACGCTTACTGGGAACATGGTCACATCTTCGAGATTACCCCGGAAGTGCTGCGAGGCAGAGATCGGAAAGAGAGAAGCAACTAGAGTTTTGGCCTTCGATACGATCACTTTTTTAGAGACGAACTAGTGTTTGAAAATTGATTGTTGGATCACACGGAGAAGCTGCAGGTGCTGGCAATAGAAGGCAGATACAAGTTCGAAGCAATGCTAGACATAGAGCTTCCAGTTTACTTCAACTTGACAGACGGGTCATTCCCCTTCGAAGGAACCGTAAACTAATAAATTGTTGATCAGGACCGCGCATACAACGCCCCTGACATGCTACCTTATTGGCAACGCGAAAGACGACGAACCCACCCGACGATCAGGCCTCGGCCTCCAAATAGGACTAGGACTGAGAGACGAAAAGAAAGAGAGCGGCAGGCACGGGCAAGAGAAGAGCGCAAGCGTCCATAATTGGTTCATAGAGGCAGTGGATACAAAGCTCGAGTCTCGAATAGCTTTAGTCCGTAGCGTTCACAATTTTAAGCCCTGTCAACCTCACAATCTCTTGTCGATCACGTCTTTTGGAGCTGGAACAGGGGGCAAAAGCAGGTTGAAATTGGCAGCCGCAGGTGCTACCTCCTACGCTGTAGGAGGATTCCACCAACAGGTGGTTTCCTAGGGTGCCACTTGTTGCCTTGTCGAGGTCTTCTCTGTCCAGGTCATATGGAAGATTCGAGCCATCCGTGGAAAACGAGGAATATGGTGAGGTGTCGGCTTTATCGAGTTCAATATCGACCAAAATGACCAACGGAACTTCATGTCCAACGAGCCACTTTTGGGCTTTTTCTTTGAGGGATTCGCGACTCTGGGTGACTGCAATCTCGATAACGATAACAAGTTTCCGCTTGCCAATTTGAATTGCAAGGTCGGGTGTAACTAAATCTCTATTATACTTGTTGCGGAGCTTGTATACTATCACTCACGATTAGAGCTAGCTAAAACGATGAAAGATCCCTTGGTACCTTGGTTTGTCCTAAGCGTGAGGTTCACCTTCTGGTTGAGGTCACCACTCCTCTTGAGGTCCCCAACCCAGTCGGTGAAGACCTCGACAGTACCTTCGTGAATCGGCCCTGCAGTTTCTTTCACAATTACCTCTTGAAGTTTGGCGTCATACTCATATCCTTCAATTTCCCCTAACTGGCTATCCCATTGCAAAAATGTCTCCCGATCAACTTTGAATGGCAATGCAAAGGATTGGTGTTTCCAATTTCTCAACTTCATCAAAGTTTCCTCATCCAAATAATCTAAATACCTTTCCCCAGAATCTTTGAGAGACAAAAGGCGATTAAGGATGTCCTCCGGTCGATCGCTGGGTGGGCGCAGGATTGGCCTGCGTTGAGCCTTTTCCGGGAGAACATCGTTTGGAGTTGGTGGAAGATAGCCCTCAAAAGTGTGTCCCACAGACCCGCAGATTGGTTGAGGGGTCTTTACTTTGGTCTCGTGTGAATTGGGTGGTGAAAGGATAGAAGATTTCGCTTTTTCTTTCGTTTCGGGAATGGGAATAGGAGGCGAACTTGCTGGTGCCGAAGCTGTGCTTTGGCTTGAAGTTTTAGATGCTGGCTTCGCAGAAGAAGCCATTGCTTTCGTATTAGCTCCAGTACGCCGTTGTGT
Source organism: Acephala macrosclerotiorum (assembly GCA_014904845.1). Taxonomy (NCBI): domain Eukaryota; kingdom Fungi; phylum Ascomycota; class Leotiomycetes; order Helotiales; family Mollisiaceae; genus Acephala; species Acephala macrosclerotiorum. The sequence goes on from MU119228.1 coordinate 377,443, forward strand.
TGCAAAGTAGGAATATATCTTCGATGGTTCACTGCCATAAACGAGCGCCATGTTTTATCGTAAAGCGTGCGAGGTAAAACCGGCACACGAGTTGCCACTCGCTAAGCGCAGAAATATGGGTACGGTTAAAAGGGCATGAGGCCACAAGGCACTAACACATACAAACAACCCCCTGCAATCAAAATATTTCAGGCACTCATGCCATTTTAATAAGCGCAATTCTTCTTCTCGCAGCACTAAAACTAGCTTTTTGCGACAATTATTTACGCGATAGAATTAATAAATTAAGAGTCTTATAATTTATGTATAAATAATGCGATTCGATTGCACTTTTTAAAATTATAAAAAGTTGTAGATTAGTTGCGCTGTAATTGCACTTTGTATCGATATCGCGACTTTTTCTAAGTCAACAACTTAGCGAGATAAAGCGGCATAGGCAGATTTAGTTGTGAAAATGTTTTTGCCTTGTGGCCTCATGCCCTTTTAACCGTACCCAGAAATATCCGCAACTTCGTGATTCGCCTTTGCGTTTTGATTGTCAAATGAACTCCTAAGCATGGAGTTGACAATAAGAGAAGATTGGTTGAGTTGCACATTCACGGTGCGAAAGATATTTGCTCTGTTACTGGGGCGAGATCTATCTCTTATCGTGGGCGGAGCTGGGACTTAAGCTGGCATTCTACCAGTCGGATGTCGTGCTACGAAATGTCCAACACGCAGGATTAATTTGACGCAACTCGGTGTATTAGGTCATGATTTGGTGATCCGCTGCTGCATTTAGGACCTCGTGCTACATATACCTCCCGGACACGCCGCAACCAAATGGTCCACATCTGTGCGACATTTAGGCTCATTTTGAACGTGCAAGAATGTCCCAAAGCCTCACAAATACTAGTGCTAAAGGGTGCGCCTGCAAAAACTGACCCTGCTCTTTTTCATCGATCGCTTGAGACGAAAAAAAGGGGAGGGGGTCATCAGCGCTAGCAGCGATCACGTGCTCTAATATTGCCCTTTGAACACATATCTCCACCTTCTATGACCTAAGTATTCGATCTCAAGCAAGATTAGATTTGAATTAGAGACATCACTGTCTAACAGCTCAATCACAACCTAAAGAGATAGTAGCATGTGGTGAGAAAGTAATTCTATATACCTAGCCACTGGAGTCTTTGATTTCTTGCGAACGGTATTCGATAAGTTGAAAACGGAAGAGAGGACTTGCTAATACTAAATCATACTCTCAGTCTCTTTGCAAGGTCGTCTAGCCTAGATATTCCAGTACTAGCGACGCTACTACCACTTTTCTGCCGCTGTTTTAAAAAACCAAAGTTTAGGACCTAAAACCCTTTCGTGTATAGTGATAACATTCGGAGGTAAGTTTCCTCGGAGCAATGTTCCCTCTTATGCACTGCTTCTAGGGTCTTGAGACTTGAATCATCTCCTAATTTTGTCTTGATATCCTACCACTCCCGAAATGTTCTGGTCCTTGTAAGCTTCCACTATAAGACCTAAAACGCAGGAGTTGGGACGGAATACTTGGCCAACGCTCATGAAACTCGGAAGAGTTGCCTCGGACCTAATACTAGCATCCTTTTCAGAGTGAACGATTAATCTCTCCTCGTGCAGCATTGGGAAATAGTGACGTTAAGGCACAGAAAGGGCACAGGGTTGCTAGTAATTGAACTGGTGGATAGTACGCTTGACTGCCAGACAAGCTACTGCAAGGGCTAAAGAGCATCTGACTGTGACACTTTAATCCTAACAGAATCAAAGTCTGATTCTGTAGGGAAGGGTGAGCAAGGGTGAGCAAGGGTGAGCAAGGGTGCGCTGGGGTGGAGGAAAGTAACATATTAATGTCTGTTTAAGAATCTTGGAAAAAGCCTTAGACTTAACGCTTCATACTCAAATTTAATATGAATACATTACAGAAATAGTTTAAGATATACTTGAGGCAAAATATACCAGCTCCTTAAAGGGGCATATTTAAATGTTGCATGAGATGCCTTGCACGTGACCAGTGGCTGTTGCACTTGCAGCGGCCCCCAACCTGCGCTTACCTTCGACATCCTTCACGTGGCGCACTTCCCTTTTATGGTCACCGAGTCCCCTGCCGCGGCTGAAACGCAGAGGGAGAAGCTGAATATCGAGGCTGAGAGCTGATGGCGAAAGCTGTTGCCAGGTCAGTGACACGATTTTCTAAGAGCGCTTCACATCAAAACCATCAACAGAGGCGACAGAACATTGAGTCCCGCAGAAAATGGCGCCTCTGGTTGAGCCATACCTATCCACTCCCCTCGTTAGCCAAAACAGTGAGAGATTTATCCGAGTTGTCAAGATTCTCTCCAAAGCCAACGAGCGGCGACTCGGATGTTCTCTCGAGGTCATAGATCTCAACGAATCACCCGTCTATGATTGCTTGTCTTACACATGGAGCGAACCGTTATATCATGAACTCTCCGCAGGGTACCCTTTAGATATCAGGACAACAACTGGCGATCTCGACCACGAAATCGAGTGTAATGGCAAAATGGTACCCATCACTGAAAACCTCGAAGATGCACTATTGCAATTCAAAGAAACCGGTTTTATCTCAGATCCCGTGAAAGGCTGTCCAGAGAACAAACAAGGGTTAATCTGGATCGATGCAATATGCATCAACCAAAAGGATGAAGCGGAGAAAGGTGTTCAGATAGAGATGATGGATGAGATATACACTGGAGCGAGGAGAGTCATCGCCTGGTTGGGGAGATGTGATGAACATGTTCACCCTGCCCTGGAGATCATCCAGCGAATAAAGTCTATCCCTCCCGAGCAGCGCCAAGTCACAATCACAGATTTTGAAGGTCCCGAATACCAATCTCTGTTCGGAAATCCGGCGATTTCATCCCAGCAGTGGAACGACTACGCAGCACTCATTCAACGAGCATGGTTCAATCGGGTTTGGATTATCCAAGAGGCTTTTTTAGCACGCCATATAGACGTGCTTTGTGGCCCACATGTTCTCTCTTGGAAACACGATCTTTGGGACGTGGCGAAGTTCCTTAGAGAGTCGAATTTAGGTACTTTACTTATGGTACAAGTTGATGGAGCAGCTCACCCAGATCGAAAATCGACGGCTTATATCAACAACAGCCTCAACAACCAGTACCAGCTTGAAGCCATGAAAGAAAACGCAGCTAAGAAACCACTCTCGCTTGAGAAGCTTTTGGTATACAGCAGGTATTTCCAGGCTGGACAGGCACAGGATTATGTCTATGGGTTGCTGGGTATCTGGAAGTCTTCGAACAAGACGAAGAAACTACCTCCGGATATGACCATAGACCAAGGTCTAAAGAAAGAGCCTGACTTTGTTGCTCTGGTCTTTACAAAGTACTCTTGGGTCTCAATTCGGAATACGAAAGATCTCAATGTCCTCTCACTGGTTGACGATCCATCTACTCGAGCACAACAACACTTGCCTTCTTGGGTCCCAGATTACAGTGTTGGATTTCATGTGCATCCTCTTGCTGGCGTCCCGCGACCTGATCCCGAAAAGCAACGCTGGAATGCCAGTAAGGGATTACCACCTTTCGAAGTACGGACCTCGAACCCCAAGATATTACCAGTCAAAGGCATTCTTTTCGATATTATCGATGAAGTCGCAGCTACATACTCAGGAATTATAGATGGACATGATATCAACAGCTTGCTGGTTCTCCTCCTCCAGTATCCAGGAGATAAATATCCGACGGGATGTACACCCGTGGAAGCTTTCTGGAGAACGCTCATCAAGGATACTTTCTGCGAGAGACCAGCTACTGACCAGGCTCGTGATGCGTTCCAATACTTGATAGCGGGGCATGTGGGAGACCTGGAAGATGCATCCGAGGGGTATGAAGAAAACGTCAACACGGAAGAAATGTCGAGTCTACTTGAGAAAACGAAAAGTACTATTGCACAAGTTAGCAACAAGTACAAGAACGATACCGCAATACCGGACATGGAAGCGGTTTATGAGATTCTTGAAAAGGTGGGCAGCCTGCATCCTGCTTCTGAGGAAAAGAAGAAGCTGGATCGAGATTTTGATGACATAACCGAGAGCTTCAGAGTTGCATATTCCTGTAGAAGGCTTTTCAGAACGAAGAGAAACTATTTGGGTATTGCGGCTGAGTCACTCAAGAAGGGAGATGCTGTTTGGGTCTTGGCTGGTGCGGCTGTACCCTTGGTCTTGAGGCCAGCTAAGGATGGAGGGTGGAAGCTAGTTGGAGAGGCATACATTCATGAGATCATGAATGGTGAGGTAGTGAAGTTGGTGGGTAAAGAGCTTCAGGAAATCAACTTGGTATGAGAAATTGTACGCTGGGATACGCAGGACGCCTTGGCGAGTTTCGAGTTTCTCTTTCTGAACATCTTTCCTATCCTTTCCATCTCCTTTCATAATTTGAAGTTTGCAGAAAACCGAAAAAGCAGTACAAGGGGTCGAGGAGATATTAAAAGTTATTTCATATTATCGAATATCTACATCAAAATGAAAAGAATGCTCTCTCTCGGAACCCTTGCAGTTTTCAGAACGCCCGCCCCGATGTGAAAATGATCTAATTAACAAGCGGACCCGGACTCGACTTAGTACTGACCTTCGAGTTGCTCACAGGACAAACACCCTTCAACAACGGTTGACTCCCAACATTGACATCGGAATTCGACCTCGCTTGACACGGCTGCCCTCCCGCACATTTCGCATTTCCCACCACACATGGCAGTTTACATACCCCCAAATCACACGTCGTACCTCCAGTACAAGCCGAATCAATAGTGCAGGACGTGACGACATTATTCTTGTACCGAGCAAGATTGAATCCATCATTCAACCCATCGTTTAGCGACGTAAGAGACGAGATCGAAGACGTGTTCAGTGCGGTGAGGTAGTCAGACATATTCGTAAGCGTCCCAGGAGTGGATGATGATGGACCGACGAAATCAGTCGTGTTTGTACCTGTTGTGGCGTAGCCCGTTGACCCTGAGACGCAGAGTGAAGGATTCGTGAAAATAGCGTCTGCAGCGTACTGCCATAGAGCAGTGTAATTATAAACCGTCTTCGGAGTATAAAAGATCCTACAGTCCGCGGCTTCATACGCGAACTGCAGTGGAATTGTCTCATTTCTCCTGACTTGATCTCTTAAATTGATATCAGCATAAGTGACATATACGTCCATTGCAGTGGTGCGATTTGGGAGGAAGTTCTGCTCAGGAGAGTTCTGGCCCTGGAGGATTTCTTGGGCGAAACCGATATTGGCGTCGAGTACTTCGAGGTCGTAGTCGCTGGCACCGCGGCTGCCGCTGGGCGCTTGCATAGGCCCGGTCGTTGGGAGACCGCCGGCTGCGACGACGCGAACACCGGCTTCGTGGTGCATCATTTCCATGAAGAGTGCACAAGAGGAGTCACAGATGCCGTCCGAAAGCTAGGTTATGTCAGCAATTTTGGAACATTGAGCTTGGGATGCTACTCACTAGAACAATGTCTTCTGCTGCCCATGGGGGACTTGCGTTCGGTGGTGCTGGGTTGGCACCGTATCCAAATACCGCAAAACTAAAATTTGTATTCGTAGCCGCTTCATCAAATAAGAGACTAGAGAGATTGTAACGTTGCTGTGTCCGCCAAGATTAGCTCGTCTTCTCATACCATCGAATATCAAACGTACCACAGTGGTAAAGTTGTCGCCATTGTAGAGATGAGGACCAAAGAACTCAGCCCAAGAACTGAAGTTTTGATTCGTATTTGCATTGATGAGATCTGTAGCAACCCACTCATCTCCTATTAAAGCATAGTAATCCTCGTCCGTGGTATTCAAGCCGTCGAAAAAATCCGTAATCGTCTCGCCCATCACGTTTGCGGAAGGGTGTGCTCGCAGACGAGAGCCACCGAAAGGATCGATGTTGGGAAAGAATCGCTTGAAGGTGTCGATGGCTAGAAGTGGTTGTCCACCAGTATTCTGTTGTAAGTCTATGACGACCTTTTGAAGGCCAGCTGCTTTGCTGCGTGTGATAAAGTCGCTAATGGTACTTTGGAACGTGTCGAGTGCGGCGTCATATTCGTCGAAGCTGGGAATACTGAGTACAGAGATTGAAGTGGAGTTGAGGAAATATCCTAATAGCACCTCGATGTCAGCATGAAGACTTTCCTAGGCTTTCGAAGCTTCTGATTAGAAGCAAGATTGTATCTACTAGACGGTTATCCCCTGATAGAGAAATCAACTTACCAGAAACATAGCCTCCTCCATACGTTCCCAAATCTGTCTGGAAGACATCGGGTGTGTCAGGGTAGGCAGTATTGTTCCAGTTAGAAGGTGTTGGAGATGCTGAGGAGACAGAAGTCGAGGTCGATGTAGCTGTGGTAGACGGGACTGCAGAAGACGTGTCAACTGTGTCGCTGGAGGCGTTGTAGGACGCGGGATAAAACCCGAGTACGAAGAAATTGTAGAAATCGCCTCCTGTCTCCAAAGGACCAGTTGGCCCCGGATTGTTGTAGACAGCTTGGAAATTGTCGCTGTAGGAAGTACCGTTTTCCAGGACTGTTGTTATTGTATCCCCAGGATAAAATGTTGCCCCTCCACTGAAGACATCAAAATAGCCCTGAATGTCTAGTGCAGCACTGAGCATTAGCTGATTCCAGTCGGCGTGCTTCTCCAAAGTTCCGACCGAGTTCTTGGAGGCAAATTCAGTTAGGTATGTAGTCGCGTCAACGCCGTTGATAGTCTTGATTGCCGAGGGCTGATAAGTCGTGAAGTACTTGCTCTCGAATAGATCAACTGTTCCATCTTAGCTCTTATTCCAGCTATGAGAGGGTTTGATGTGTATACATACAGGCAAAATAGACCTTTGGGAGCTGGATGCCATCAATTGAGAGAGACACAATATCGTATGGACTCGCAAAAGTAAACGCAGCTAGGATCCCGGCGAATAGATTGACATGCGCATCATGAGTTGCGTATAAAAGAGTTTGGAGAGCCGCCTCGAACTCATATTGATTAGGGAAGATCCCGCTATCGATGCCTTCTTGCAAGTGCTGAAGACCTAACAACAAATCGACGCCTGGCTGCTGATAACTGGTGGGTGGGGTTTTCAGGTATGCCAAGGTACTTTGGAATTGCAGTGTATCATTATAATATTCGAGAAAACGTGTCGCAACCGCAGCATTAAAAGGGACACTCGTGAGACATTCGTAGGCCAAACTAGCATTAAAGACGTAGGTATCTACTCAGATATTAGACGCTGCTCTGGTTAAGCTTCCGCGGGGGCTCATTACCAGGATCGTTTACAATAGTCCCGCAAGCTGTTGACTGCGCAAGGCTAGCTGAAGTTGTAGTAGTCGGCAGAGCGAGAGACGTGCTTGCGAGTAGAGACAGACATAAAAATTGAAAAGACTTCATCTTGGCGATTTGCGCAACACAAGATGCGAAGATGCGCGGGAAAACGAGCGTGGGAAAAACTGGAAGAAGCTCTCATCTGCAAAGAAAATCAGAGGCATAAGCATCGAAAATTTGTAATCACCACAGATCGTTCTTGCATGGGTTGCCCTGAACATGCATAGCCCCCAATCCTACTCGAGGCGAATACGACGAGAGGCTGCGAATAGGGCGAGGGCTGGCATGCATGAGCTGGAGCCTTGCGATGTGACAGTGCGCCACATGGGCAAGGTGGGATGAACTTGATTGGAAGGAACACGAGCGACTCCGTTCGGTGGGCGAAGTGAGCCAACGGCGGTGGCACTCCACGCAAAAAATAAGATCGCTCGGCTGGCATGGCCCGCAAGGTACCTCGAGCAGCCGTTTGTGAGCCGCAGCAAGCCAAGGGCAAGATTCTGCGTGCCCGTTGGGGTTCCCGACTCAATGAGACATTTTGAGGTACGAGTGAGTAATCAATTCCGCATCATCCAAAGACTTTAGCTCGCGGAGAAGCGTTTTAGTATTCTCTTTCCGTTCGCCGCAAAGCTTGTTTTCTTACCATGATTTATGATGGGGTCACCAATTATAGAGACCCGCGGCGCCGCCGGGTTGGCGAAATTAAGTGGCTGACAGGTGCGGCAACCCTGATACTTGTCCCTGCAGAATTTCCTATAAGGCTGAGCCCGATCCTTGGGGACTAAAAGTTTCTGCATTATGTTCCTGTGGGTACAATATTAGTTTAGTAGTCACGTGCGGCACTAGGCCAGATCGGGACTAGCGCCGCTTGCGCTAGAATTGAGATTATATCTTTCAATTTTTGCGCGTTTACTAGATTTAGAACTTACAATCAATCAACGAATTATTTAATTTATTTGTTTATTTCGTTTTTAATTTATTACTAATAATAAATATTTTTAGTAATATTAATACTAATTAATAATTGTTTAATTAATTACGAAATAATAAAAATTTATTTAAAAAAAATTAATTATAATAAAATAAAAGTTTTATTGAGTTTATTATAAAACGCGTTTAAAATAATTAATATATTTTCGAAAAAACGAGAATTTACAAAAAAAATTTTATAAAAACGCGTCGAAAAATATTAAAATTATTAAAAATTTAAAAAAAATAATACGAGAGCGATTTTAAATTTGTATTTATTTTTCAAGTTTACGTTTATTATATAAAATAATAACGTTTACGAAAAACGAATAAAAAAACGTAAAAATAATTTCAAGTTTATATTAATTTATTTGAAATTATATTAAAAACGAAATTAATAAAAAATTTTTACAATTTTATTTATTATTTGATCAAAAGTATATAAATATTAATAATAATATTTATTTGAATTCGAATTAAAATTTTTAATTTTTTTATTATTTATTATATAATTATTTTTTAAAATAATAAATTTATTTAAAATTAAATTCGTTTATAATAAAAAAAAAAAAAAAAAAAATTCGATTTTATAAACAATAAAAATTTCAATAAAAAAATATTAAATAAATATATTTTTTATCGATTTAAAATATATAAAAAAAAAAAAATATTCAAATTGTAATTTATAAAATTTTTTTTAAATTTTTTTTAAAAAATATACGTAATAAATTTTACGTTTAATATATAAAAATTTTGTATATTGTTTTTAAAACTTTTTATATATTTATAAAATTTAAATATTAAAAAATAAAAAAATTATTATTAATAATTTAAAAAAAGTTTTTCAATAAACAAATTTTTATAAATAAATATAAAAAAAAATTATTAATTAATTAAAAAATAATTTTTTTTTTTTCGATAAAATCGATTAATTAAATTAATAAATCAAAATATTTTAATACTAATAATCAATATTTAAAATATAATTATTTTTTCGATTTTAATTAATAATACGAATTTTTTTTTTACGATAATAATTATTTTTACGATTATTTTTTATATTTTTTTTATTACGATTTTTTTTACAAATACGAATTTTTTTTATATTTTTTTTATTACAATTTTTTTTACAAATACGAATTTGTTTAATACAATATAAAATATTTAATTTATTTATTAATAATTTTTTTAATAATAATTAAATATATATAATAATTTATAAAATATATTTATTAAATTTTTTACGAATTTAATAAAAATTTATATCGACAATAAAAAATATAATAAAGAATTTTATAATATTTTTAATTATAAATTATTAATTTTTTATAATTATTATAATAAAATATTTTTTATTAATTTTATAAAACGTATAAATATATTTTATTTTAATAGATTTATAAAAAAAATTTTAATTTTATTACGTTAATAATAATAATAAAAATTTATTTCGAGATTAAAAAAAATCGTTAATTATATATATTTTTATAAAAAGAAACAATTTTAATAAAAATTATTATAATTAATTTAATAAAATTTAAATTGAATTATTTATAATTATTTTTTAATTAATTTTAAAAAATTTAATTTGATTTATTATTAAAATATTAAACGAAATATAATTTACGAAATTAAATTATTAACGTTTATTGAAATATTAAAAAATGTAATTTTATTTTTTATAAATTTATTAATATTTTTAAAAGCGTTTACGTTGAATTACGATTAATAATAAATACTATAACGTGATTACGTGAAATACAATAATATAGTTTGGATTTTATTTTTTAAAATAAAAAAAACGAATTCGATTAAAATTGAATCGATTGTACGTATAAAAAATAAGAAAAAAAACGCGATCGAAAATAAAATCGAGAAAAATATTAAAATCGAAAAAATTCTCGAAAAGAATATTATAGAAATTATAGATTTTAAAGAGAATTATACTAGAAAAAATATTATATTTGTAATAAATTGAAATATTAATTTATAAAATATACGATAAAAAAGTAATAATAAGTATATATAAAATTTTAATAATAAATTTAATATATAGTAAATCGAGATATTATAATAATTTATTATTAGAATTTTTTTATTAAAATTGAAAAAATAAAAAATTTATTAAAAAATATTTAAATAGTAAAAATAAATTAATTATTAATAAATATAAAAATAAAAAACGAGAATAAGAATTATTTTATTAAGTTTAAAAAAATCGATAATACGTAAATAATAATTATTTTAAATAATTAATTTATTTATTATATTATTACGAAAAAAAATATATTTAATATTTTATAATTATAATTCGAATTATTTAAATCGAATTAATATTTATTTTTTATTTTTGAAAATCGATATTTTTTAAAAGTTTTTCAAAGGATTATATTAAATAATAAAATCGTCGAAATATTAATTATTAATTAATTGCAATTTATAGTACTTTGAAAATTTAATATTAATATTCAATTAAATATTTTTACGATCGAGATTTATAAAATTCGTTTTAATAAAAATATTATTTTATTGTAAAAAATTATTTGAATTAATATATTATTAAATATTATTATTTTTTATATTATTTTTATAAATATTATAAATATAAAACTCGATAATTTTAAAAATATTTTAATTTAAAAAAATAAAATTATTTTTATTATAAAAAAATAAAATTATTATAATAAAATTATATGTTTTCTTTTTAAAAATCTTTGTAAATAGCTAGTTTCGAGAGTAGTATTGATCACGTGTTTTCTAGTATATAAAGAGTTTTCGCTTATTATAAATTAATTAATAATTTTTTTTATTTTTATTTTGATTGATTGATTAATTGATTTACAAATTACGAATTATTTCGAATAAGTTTAATTTATTAATTAAAACGAATTGATTTACGATTGAATTTTTTTTCTTTTGTATTTTATTGTTTTTTTATATTAGTAAAGTAATATCGAGAAGTAAATTGTTTTAATAGATTTCGTTGAGAATTGTTTATATGCGATTTGTGTATTTTGTTTTTTATTATTATTAAAAAAAAACTTAAATTACTAAAAATCGAAAATTAAAAATCAATTGATAAAAATTTTTTGTTTTGATTATATTGTTCGAGATTAAATAATTTGATTACGAGATTGCGAAATTGTAAAAAAACATTAATTTATAAAAATTACGTATTAAATTACTTGAAATAATTAATATTAAAACGAATATAAAAAAGAAAAAAAAGAACTTACGACGATTATTTATAGTAATTGATTCTATTTCTAATAGAAATTGAAATATAAAAAAAAAAGTTTTAATACAAAAAAAAAAAAAAATTATAATATTAAAAAGTGAAATTATTTTATTATTTTATATTTTAATTTTAATTTTTTTAAAAATCGCAATTCGCGAATTACTTGTAATCGCTTTTAAATTAAAATAATAAAATCAAAATAAGTTTCGAATTTCAAAAAATAATACGAAAAAAATTGAAATAAAAAATTTTAATCGAAAAAAATTGATTAAAAAAGTATTTATTTAAAAAATACATTTTATTAAAACGAACAAACGAATGAAATTTCGAACAAAAATTAAAACAAAAAAAATCTCACAAAAAAACGATATAAATAAAAATCAATTTTTAAAACGAATTTTACTTGAAAACAATAATTCGAAAATTTGTACTTTTAAATTATTAAATCAATTTTTAATTTAAAGATTAAAATCAACAAATTATTCGCGTTAAAATTTATTTTCTTTAATAGAAAATATTTTTATTCTAATTATACCATCGATTTTTTCTAAAAAATTTTTTACGAATAATAAAAACAATTTTTTAAAAATACAAAATTTCAAAAAATACGTATTCGTATTAAAACTATAAATACTTTTCTTTAAAACTTCTAAAATATTTTAATTCAAAAAAAACAATATTACGACTTTTTTGAAATAATACGATAATATATATAAAAACTATAAAATTATTTTAAAAATTAAAAAAATACAATTTTTATAATATATTAATTCGATTTACAAAAAACAAATTCGATTTATATTAAAGTATAATATTAAAAACTACTTAAAAAAAAAGTTTTATAATATTTTAAAAAAAAAATTTTACGAATACGATTAAAAATACTATTAAATAAATATAGAATTTCTATATAAAATTATTAATTAATCTACGAGAAATTTTTTAACAATAAAAATATACGTAAATTTATTCGATCGAATATTTAAAAAATTGATCAAATGAAACAAATTAAACAAATAATATTAAAAACGCGAATTTATAAAAAGATTTTTAATATATATTAAAAAACGAATTTTCAAAGAAATCGATTACAAATCGATAAAAATATTTATTTACAATTACAATAAAATATACGAAAAAACGATTATTATATATAAATATAAAAAGAAAAAACGGCAATATAATGAAATTAATAATTTAAAATACTTGAAAATTCAATAAAAATATTTAAATATTATAATACAAAAAATAATTTTAAATACAATTAATAATTTACTATTTTTTATTTTATTCGAATTATTTATAAAAAAAATTCAATGAAAAATATATACAATTATTAAAAAAACTTATATCGAATTTCAATTTTTAATTTTACGTATTATTCAAACTTAAAAAATTTAATAAATATTCGTATTAAAATTTTTAATTTAAATAAATAATCTCATTAAAAAATTAAAAATTTTTTTTTTTTCTTTGTATTATTCAACGATTTAAAAATCGTTTTAAATACTAATACTACGAAAATATTTTAAAAATTGAATAATATTATAATCTCTATAAATTAAAATTAAAATCAATTTATTTTTTTACGAGAATATAAACGAAAAAAAAACTTTAATTATAAACGAGAAAAATATAATAATATAAAAAAAGCGAATATAAAATTTTATATAATTCAACGTCGATTAAATTTTCACAAAATATATTATTAATCGTTCAAAGAAATACAATAAAAATCAATATTATATACAATAATTAATAAAGTGAACAATATTATTTCGAGTATTTTAAGCGAACAAAAAACAAAAAAATCGATTTTTTTATTAATTATCTTTTCGTAAATCGTTGTTTATTTATAGATAAATTAATCAATCGTAAATATTATTATCGAGAAAATAATTAATAATATTATAATTCTTGAAATCGTAATCGATTTTCGCGATCGTTTATATTTAAAAACAATTAATATTAATATAATCAAATTATAAAACAAATAATTGAAAAATTTTTTAATTACAATTTCAATAAATACTTTAAAAATACATAAAAAATCCAAAAATTTATTTAATTTATTACTCAAAAAAAAAATTTAATATTAATAAATTTTTTTTAAAAAAATCGAATTTATCGTTATATATTTTTAATAATAATAATATTAATATTTAAAGTTTTAATAAAACAATTATTAATAAATTCTACGAAAAATTGTCAATAAATATAATAACGATAAATATAATAACAATAAATAAATCGAAAAATAAAATTCAAAGTATATGAGAAAATTTTTAATAAAAAATAAAAATAAAAATAAAATATTTAAAAATCGAATTATAACGACAAATTTTACAAAGTACTTAAAACGAAAAACGAGAAAAAATAAATATAAATCAATCGAAAAATAAAATTTTAAAATAATAATTCAATATTAAAAATATAATATTGTTTTTAAAAATTCAAAAAAGAATAAAAATAATTATTAATATTTTAAAAATATTGAATTTTATTATAATAATTATTAATTAATAATAAAAAAATAACGTTTATTATTTGATTTTAATAAATATTAAAATTGTTATAATAAAAAAAATATTAAAAATTATTAATTTTATAAAACAATTTTTTTAAAGTTTTTATAAAATATTTAAAAAAACGAATTAATTTGTTTTTGTTATTAAAAATTTTGTAATACTCGAAATTAATTAAAAAAAAATATATTATTATTATTTTTAAACTATATTTTAATTTGTTTGAATTAATTAATTCGAGTAAAAAATACGAAATATTGAATACTAGAATAAAGTATTATATTACTTTTTATATATATAATTTGAAATTTCGATAATATTATTACAAACGTTAAAAACTTTTAATTGTTTATTATTATTAAACAAAATTTCGAATTCGTTAAAATAGCGATTATAAAAATAGAAATTAAATACGAAATCGAATATAAATTTTTTTTTTTTCTTATAAACAATACAAAAAAAATCTTTTTGAAACAATTATTCGTCGTTATAATAAAAATACAAATTAAATACAAAAATAATAATTCGTAAAATGACGTATTTCGAGACTTTAAAATTTTTAATTCTATTTATACGATTATAATTATTTTTTTTTTGAAAATTTATTTACATTAAACTACTAAAAACTATTATATTCGTATATATTCTTAAATCGAAAAAATATCGAAAAAAAAAAATATAACGCAAAAAATTAAATACTAATATTATTAAAAAATAATACAACGTTAAAACTCGCGAATAATTTTTATATTTTAACGAATTTTTTTTTATTTTTAATTTTTTACAAAATATTTTTAATATTATTTTATACAAAACAAATACAATTAAAATAAATACTATTAATTCAAAGAAAAATACAAATAAAATAATATAAAAAACGAAATTATTTTTTTCGATTTTTTATAAAACGTTTTTTTTTTAATAAAAAGAAAACAATCGAAATTTTAAATAAAAAAATTTTCAATAAAAAAACGAAAAAATATTTTTTTATAATAATATTATTATTTTCAAACGTGAATATCAAAAAAAAATATTTAAAAAACAATACAAAGTATTAATTATTTTACTTTATTAAAAAAAAACGAAATCGAAAAATTTTCAAATATAAAAACGAAAAAAAAACTCGAATAAAAAAAATAATCTTATTATTAAACAATTCTAATTTAAAATTATTTAATATAAACGTTAATACAATATATAAATTCAAGTTTAAAAAAGTACAATTTATTGATTTAATCGATAAAATTGAAAAAGTTTTTAAAAAACGAAAAAATTAATTTGAACGATTTAAAATACGAAAAATACTTTAAAAATACATTAAAAAATATACAAAATATTTACTATTGCGAATTATTTTAATATTAAAAAAATCACGATTTATTTTTAAGCAATTAATATTTCTATTTATTAAAAATTGATTATAAAAATCAAAAAAAAAAAATGTTTAATAAAATAATATTTAATTATAAAAAAATAATAATATTTGATTAAAAAAAAGTTTTTAAAATTTATAAAAATATTAATTTATTTATTCGTATTAAAACAATTTAATATACAATATAATAAAAAAATAATTTTTATTATTTTAAAATCTTATTTTTGATTGTAATAAAAATATTTTAAAAATAATTCGATCGCGAAATACTCGAAAAAAGTAATAATTTTTATTGAAATTTATAATTTTTAATCGCAAAAAAAACTATTAAAATTTATCGATTAATCAATATAATTATAAAAATAAATTTAATTACTTTAAAAAATATTAATATATTTTTTTTCGTAAATAAATTTTCTAAAAAATTTATTAAATATTTTTACGTTTTTTTAATAAACTTTTTTTCTAAATACAATTAATTTATATTAAACGTTCGAAATAAAAATATAATTATTTTTATAATTTTATTAAAATTTTTACGAATAATAATATTGTTTTAAAAAGTAATTAATTTTATAATTCAATTCGTTCGAATTATTATAATAATTCTAAAAAACGTATTTTCTAGAATCGTAATATTATTTTTAGATAATGTAAAAATCAAAAAACTTTATACGAATTATAATAATGAATTAGTACTTTTAAAAATTCGTCGATTCGTTTTTAAATATATTCAAAATTTAAATAAAATATTAAATTGAATTGAAAAAATTTAAATTTATATAAAATTCAAATTATAATTTTATTTGTAATTTTAAAAAACGTTTTTTTAAAAATATAAAAATTATTAAAATTTTAAAATAAATTAAATATAATAATATTTTTGAAATTTGTATTTATTATAAAATATAAATTTAATATTTTAATATTATTATCGAGTCGTTATATTGATTAATTAAAAAAAATGAATTTTTCAAATAAAAAAAAAAGTAAAAAATCGCTATAGTATTTTTATAAAACAAATTTACGACGATTTCAATATTTTACAAAATTTATTACGATTTTACTAATAAATAAAAAATAATTATTTTAAATATCGATATTAATTAATAAAAATATAAAAAAATACTCAATTAATATAATAACAAAAAACGAAAACGAGTAATTTAATACGAATCAAAACTTTGAAATATTATTAAATAAAATTATAATACGACAAAAAAAAATATCGAAAATTTTTAAAGTGTTTTTATAAATTACGATTTTAATTATATAACGTTTATTTTATTTTTGAGACGAACGTTAATATATTCGTCGTTTAATTGAATCGAGTAATAATAGATTTTTTTAACGTTTTAATTATTCGTTAATTCGTTTAAATACAATTGTTCGATTTCGAAATTAAATATATTAAAAAAAGTATTTATATTATTATAAACGAATTATTTAAAAAATCGCGAATAGAAAATAATAATTCAAAAAAAAAAAACAAATATTAATAAGTTTATTATAATCGAATTTAATTACATTGAAATAATTTTTATTTCGATTAAAAAACGTAAAATTAATCGAAAAATTGAAAATAAATCGTTTGTAATTAAAAGTAAATATGTAAAATAGAAATATTTATTTGAATTATTAAATCAAATTTAAATTTTTTTTTTTAAATTTGTTATTTTTAGTTTTCAATTTTTAATATTAATCGTATTTTTCGTATATATTGTATTAATCGCTTTTTTTAAAATCAATAAATTATTGAATAATAATAACGATAATAATATATTTTTTTTTTTTGATAATAATTATTTAAATTATTTTCAAAATATTACTTGGTATTTAATAATTTTAAAACGATTAAAATAGTTTTCAAAAGTAAAATTTCGCAAATTAATTTGAGAATTCGTTGATTATAATATTCGAAATAAAATACTATAAAAAAATATTATTAAATTTTATTTATTTTGATTTATTTTAAACGATTTAAAATAGTATATAATAATTATAATTGAATTATATAATAAATTCGAATATATTAAAAAGGAAAATATTTATTATTAAATAATTAATCGATATTACTAAAAAAAATACTATAAAAACGTTCGAGATTTTGTAGTAAATTGTAGTAATTATTAATACAAAAGTAAGAAAAAATACGAGAAAATTCTATATTTTTAGAAAATAGTTTTATTATTTTATTATATTGAAATAAATATAATTAAATTCTCGTAATATAAAATATTTAATAATTTGATTATAATATAAAATGATTTTTTCGATTAAATTGAAATTAAATCAATAAAAAATTCGATTTTTAAAAAGATTATTAAATTTATTTACAATAATATTATTTGTAAATATAACGTTTTTAATTATATAAAATTGGATAAAAAATTCGAATTCAAAAGAATTAAATAAACTCGAAATTAAACGAATTACTATTTCTGTATATAATTCGAAAGTAAATAAAATAATTAAATAAAAATATTAATTTATTATTATTGTATTGATTACTTTGATAAAAAGAAATAAAAAAAATTGATTAAAATATTTATTAATTGTTTTTTTTTGCGAATCGAACGACTATTTATAAATCAATTGAATATACGCTATTTTATATAGTTTATAATAGAAAAATTGTTTTATTTGTTGAAATTCAATTTTTTATTTGAAAGACTTTCGATTAAAACGAAATATATAATTGAGTAGAGTTTTTTGAATTGAGAATTAAATAGATTAAAATGCGAAACGAGAATATAAAAAAATCGAGATTGAAAAAAAAATATAATCGTAAATAAAATCAAATATATTTCGATACTTATTATTAAATACGAAAAGAATTAATTCGAGAAAAAGACTTCGTTTTAATATATAATATTAAGTTTATTGAATAAAATATATTTAAAAATATTAAATTATTATATAAATAATTAAATTTATATCGAATTTATTAAATAAATCAATTGAAAAAAAATTATTTGTTCAAAGAAATAAACGAAACGGTAATTCGAAGATTATATATTAAGAATCGTTTAAAGAAATTCGTTAAAAGAAATAAATATTAGAATTTTTTAAATAATAGTAAAAATAAAAATATTATTAAATTTATTGATTTCAATAATAATAAAAATGTAAATATAAAAAAAAAAGCGATTAAAGAATTTCGTAATAAATAGAGTATTTAAAAAATTGAAAAAAGAATTGAAATTATAATTCGTATTTTTGAATTTAATAAAATCGAGAAAAACAAATATATACGATTTTTTAAAAATTGAATAAATAAGAAAAACTCGTTAAATTTCGAGATAATAGCGATTTTTTAATCGAAAAAAAATTTTTTTTTTTTTTATTTATAATAATTTTATTTTTTTATCGATTTTCTTTAGAATATTTTTATTTATTTTAATAAATTCTATTTACGTTTTAAAATTTTTTTTTTTATTGTAATTAAAACGATTTTATTATATGAGAAAACGAGATTATATTATTTTTTTTTTTTTAAAAAACTTTAAAAAAATTTAATTTTTAAAATTTATAAAAAATATTTTTCAATATATTCGAGTATTTTTAAATATATTTCGATATATTTAAATATATTTCGATTATATTTAATTGTATTCAAATTGTATAAACGATTATTAATATAATATTTATTATAATTTATAAAAAAA